>CAUYSK010068135.1:0-41838 GCA_963575035.1 Avahi laniger | reverse complement strand
AAGAATAAGAAAAGATTCAACATCAATTATGTTTATCCTTTACATTCTGATGAATATAAGCACTGAAACTTGTGTTCACATAAGTAGTAATGATAGGTAATTTAGTATAGTGTTTACTGGGTATGGGTTCAAGTGTTTGATATTTCATTTAACTCATTTGTTTTTTACTACGCAGCCCTATGAGTTAAGTAGGATTCTTAGCATTCCTTCTGTATAATTTTCACATTCTGAAATTTTTAAATATTTGCATTTACATTTATTATTTTTACCTCCCTGAATTTTAATTTCTTTATTTGTAAAATGGTATGATAATGTTAGTTACCTACCTTACAGAGTTACTGTGATAGCTAAATGGGTTAATATGCTTAAAATACCTAGCTATCAGTACTGGTTATTAGCATTTAAAAGTGAGAAAATTTAGGCACAGAAAAGTTGATAGATTGCCCATGATCACACAGGTAAGTAAGTAGTTGTGAGCATGAATTTCACCACAGTATAGCTCTATATGGCCCCTCTAAACCGCAGCAAGTATATTGAAAAGGAATGAGTTTTCTTAAAATCATGTTATAATTCTTTGAACTCCCTCCAATTTATTTGACAAAAAAATCACAGAGATTTATTATAAAAATTATTTTTGATGTTCTACCAGCTAAAAATTTGATTATGTCCTCTATCAATTTTGTTAATAGCAAAGAATTAGAAATTAAATTTGAAAAGATGTGTTACCTCAGGAATTGGCAACCAACTGGAGAACGATATATGATATCATCCCTATATTTGGCACTCTGGAAAACTTTACACCCAAGAGCTATATATTAATACCATAGTAGGTTTCTAAAATGGGCAAGAGATGTGCTTTTTTTCTTTCTTAATGGAAAAGTGGTTTATGAAAGGGAAGATATGAAATTGATTCTTTTAACATTACCTGTACTCCCTATAGACTACTTTCTTGCTCTACACAACCACACAATTTTCTGTGTGTGTGGAAATTGATGAGATAGGGTATAATATGAAATGGATTTTTTCACCTTATTTATTCCAGGTTGTGTCTCTCAGTGGGAAAAAAGTAACAATGGCTCCTGCTTCATTTCCAAAGGCCTTCTGTTCTTGCACAGATAAAAATGCCTTTACATTAAAATGTAACATCACAGCTGTGCCCTATGTCATATATAGATTATTAAATAGTTTGAAATGTCCTACAGGGGGTCTTGCCTATTCCCCTAGTTTATTTCTAATGGAACATATTGATAAGAAAGGAGAAAACCACATTCTTCTCTAGATTAAGAATCATCAACATTATCATTAGGTAACAGAGAAAAATATTCTCCTAAATATGGTACTAAAATGAGATTTCCTCAAAATGAGCACAATTGTGTAAGAGACGGAATTAGGAGGATAATGATCCCTGTATCATCATCTGTCCGTAGAAGGAATATCTATGTTAACTCCTCCCCAAACCTACATTTATCTGTCTGTTCCTTAAAATTACCACCTAGAAACAAGACATCCAGTAGAGGCATAATGAAACAACAACTAATTATACTTGAAAAGTAGATTATTTACAGATAATCTGTAATATAGACAATTAACCTGGATTATTGAGAATTCCGATGAGTTAATCAGTAATGGTCTCTTCCATTTTATACACGAAGGTAATTATCTGACTACTGCACTCTCATAAACTTAGAAGGTATTAAAATAAAAAATCTGCGCATTTCAAATATTCTGAGAATTCTAACGGGGTAATTTTAGAGAATATCAGAATATTACCCAGATACACTGTCCAACATTCCAGGAAAATTAAGTATCAAAGCGAGGTTATAGTAAAATAGCATTTTGACTAAATCATCAGGTTTGCATTTCATTAGAAATTTTAAGCATATTTAATAATTAGAAAAATACTAGACCATTTAATAATTGACATTTAAGGAAATTGAATAAGCTTTGTTTTTCAGTACTTCCTCTCCTAATGGACGTTGTCGACCATGTAGTTGACATTTAAATATGTCAAGGGACAGATGTACTTTTTAGCAGAACTATTCACAGATGACTCAAGGGAGGCAGTGGTAATTGTCTTTGTGATTCTCGTGTCCATTTATTTATATCATAATTTTTGGCTTAAAGAGATTATCAAAAGTCTAGCACGACGAACATGCTAGAAATATTCATTAATATTCAACTTTAAACATCTCTCAGAGACTTACCAACAGTTATTTTTAGAAATTCAGCAAAACTTATTCACTATTGCTTTTATTTCAAAAGGATCACATGCTCCACGTGGAACCATACACACAAAAATGAATATTGTACAGTGAGCAACTGAATTTATTTGTAATCACAGTCTTTCATAATTCAAATTCTCCAATTCTATATTTTAATTAAATAATGGTTATTGAGCACCTGCAGCAGATAATCCATAAATGTTAAAATTCAGAATAGCTTTGTTTCTAAATATAAATTCCTGTATTTTAATGGTTGTATTTAACAAAACGTAACATGACACGGTAAACAAAGAGTCTAGCACTTACTACAATGAGCTCTTACCCAACTGACTTGACTTCTCTGAGCTTTTCTTCCCTTATCTACATACCTACCTATTTCACAGGGTTATTGTGTGACCCTAATCAGAAAACGTATTTGAATGTACTGTGAAGATTTTAAAGTCATCATAGTATCTCTTTTGATTCAAAAATTGCAAAGGGCAGTCAAAGCAACCTTCTATATGTCACTCTCCACGCTCTCACTGCACCCTCATCAACCCTGTCTTTCCAGCTTTTAAACTTCGATGTTACCTTAGATTCCTCTCTCTCCAACCCTGTCAATTTTGCCTCAAGAACCTCTTGTACATGGTATCCTAATGTTTTCCCATCGCCAACACCTTTGTTCAGCTCTTCATCAGCTCATGACTGGACTATGGAAGGAACCACTTGTCTAGCATTGCTGTTTCCAGTTTATTTGCTTTTTTCTTCTATTTAAATTATTTCTCTATACTGAGAAATAATTTAATAATAATAATAATAAAAGCTTATCTTTTTGAAAATGCAAGTGGACCAAGGTCATTCTCAGTCACTCTGAGAGATCAAGTCTTATATCATGTATGTTCCATAAAAATGTGACAAGACCTAATTCCAGTCTATACCACGTCTCTCCCCAATAAATATCTTTTGCCTCAGCTACCTTGAATAGCTATCGTTAAATATGCCTTTTCATGATTTTAAGCCTATGCTCTGTTATCCGCTCCATGTAGAAAGTTCGTGATGTGACTGGATTGTGTAAAGAAAGAAATAAAAGCATTTCAAGATGAGAAGTACTACACTTTAAAATTATTATTAATGTTATTGCACAAGTTTTAATCATTTCAAAATCTTGGCCAGGCATACAATGAAATTGATTTTTTCCCCTAGTCTCTATCCGTAAGACTGTCTAGGAATTGTCTAGTATGTCATTCAAACTACTGGAATTAAAGAATCTTATGAAATGAATGGCTTTAAAAACTGAATAACTTTGGCAAAATAGAGGTTTCTCCCTCAGATCGCTTAGAAATTGCCTTTAATTGCATATAATTTGATATTATAAATTTCAAGGCATGAAAATTATATTCTGAAATAATTTAATTACTTAAAAATGGTATAATAATACTGCAATATAAATTCTTTATAATTCTTTTATCTAAAATAGCCTAAAGCCCTTTAATAAACATTTCTGTGACAGAAATAAGTAGAGAGCAGTTTCTCTTCTGACTTCAAAGCAAGGGCCTAAAAAGGAAAGAGGATCTTTAGCTACCAATATCGAGCTATGTGCAAGCCAGAAATTGGATTTCTTAGGCCAGTTCTACCAAAATTTGGTGGTGTATGAATGGAGTCAGAGACAATAATAACACTTTAAAAAATACATTTATTAAACACCTTCCATGTACTAGGTGCTTTCTCATTTGATGTCCCCAAAACATATAGTTACATTCATATTTATTTTAATATGGAAATCATAAGAGTGAGAAAACATCAGGGACTCTTCCAAGGTCACACTGCCCCAAGGCTATAGAGCTAAGAGTCCATCATTCACACCTACCAGCTGAATGCTTGTTATGTTCCTGGTTCAGTACTAGGATTCTGGAATGCAAATGCTGAGAACACCAGAGACCTTGCTCTCCAAGGGCTAATGTCTTCTGGATTGAAACTCAGGTCCACCTGATTTCTTCAACACACTGAATAGGGAATGTCAAATTGTAAAACATGATACACCTCTTATTGCTATGTTTCTTATTAATACTATTTTGGTCTCTGCCTTTGACATCTACCCTGCTATATTAATCCTAATCTCCTTAACTGTATCATTTTGTGCAATAGAAAAAAGAAGAAAGTAGGTGAAAAGTAGAGATGTTTTGCTGACCATTGGACCCTTGCAGCTGGATGCCCTATTTAAGGGCCCTTTTTGTATGCTAGCATCTTAGCAAAAGAGAGCTTTAGCCTGTAATACCTGTGCCACAGGTTATATCTTATTCATACTTGGGCTACTTGCATTGACCCCTTTGCTCACAGATTTGATTTTCCTAAATGTTTAGACTTCCCTGTGGATTTTTAGATTGAGTCTGGCCTTGGATGTACAGTCCCTGATTTCCATGTAAAGTGCATTCTTGGGTGAGAGACCAGCTCCTTCAATTCTAACCCATGACATCCTAAAGAAAGAGGAGAGGAAAAGAGGAGGATGGCGGGTGAGATGGCTTAGGTTAGAGCGCAAGCTCCAGGAGGACAGGAAACATAGCTGTCTGATTTACTGCTGAATTTCAGTACCTAACACAGCATCTGGAATCTGGTAGGAATTTAAGAAACATGTGTTGAGAGCCAGGGCAACGAGAACCTTGGAAGGTTCAGGATTATGGAGTACTTTTCGTCTTCTCAGAGAAAATTAAATGGGAATCCCTCAAAAAATAATAAAAGAGAAAAAAATAAAAAGGATATACTTGGTTCAACATCAGTTCACACCAAAAGTTTGATTTGTTGCTGTATTTAGTACCTGTCACTTTTTTTACTATCAGAGAAACCAATTATTATCAAGTATGTGAAGAGTTCTTCATCCATACTTAAAATAAAGCAGAATATGGACCCAGAGTGCAAAACAGAAGTAGGATGCTGAATAGCTTCCCAGTGGAGAGGTTGTGACACCCTGGAACATTTTACAGAGGAAATTTCTGTCAAATTATCACCCCCATCTGTTTGATGGTTTAGCAGAGTAATCCTGTCAGTAGGCAACAGCAGAAAGGAGCTTTTTAACATCTCTTTCAACTTTGTGACTTACTGATTTTGAACAATTCATCCCAATAGAAATAATTCACAAAGAAGAATAATTCCACCAGAAGTGTTTCCGTACTTTTGCCTGTAATAATACCCAAGACTTTTTTTGGAAAGGAGGAAAACTAAAATTAAAAGGTCTTACCTGCACGAAATTAGAACTATGTCACGTGACAAATTAGCCCCAGTCCTGAGATATGGCCAAGTTGGGCACGTTAAGACAAAAAGGCTCCCACGTGGCAGTCTCCTTCACATACCTGTAATTTACTGGGTTTTACTCAAATGTGTTCGCTGGTTGGCTACAACAGATTTTCGTAGAAGGATCACACTTTATCCCCATTTTCTTGATGGACAATGTTTCTAGTTGGTGTAAGATTGTTTGGATTCAGAGAGTTATTGAGCAGATCACTCCCAAATTTTTTCACAGGACATTGAGAATTTTCTTTTGCCTAACAGAAGGCAAAGATGGAGTTCTACATTAATTCATTTTTTTTATATAACTATCAAATATTTCTGAGATCTTACTACTACATGCACTATACTAGGTACTCAGGAGAAAATCGAAACCTGGTTTTTGCCTTCCAGGAGCAACTAGTCTAAGAGATGGGTCTCATTCATAGAATATGTAGAAAAAAATAACATTTAGAATTAATATTATGAAATTTTGCAGTAATTTCCTATGAAAGTCAGAATGTCCCCATGCTCATAAACCTCCCACCTAGGAATGTTCTTTGTGTCACTGAAGTGGTTGAAAGGTTGATATTCAATGTTGGGTTACCATCTTTAGACTTTCCAGGACCTCCTGATTACTCTCAAATAATAATTTTTAAAACATACTATTCTCACCACCATCAACAACAGCAATAATATTTAGCATCTCCTATATACTAAGTATTGTGCTTGATATTTTCCAAATACTATCTCAAATTGTCACAACAAACCTACAAAGTTGGTACTATTCCTGGTTTAAAAATTGAGACTCATAGAGATTAGCTGTGACTAAAATCATATCTTAAAGGTATCAGTGCCAGGATTCAGATTCCAACTTGTTCAATTTTGGAATCCATGCCCTTTCCACTGGACCATTCTGCCTTTTCAGAAACTGCAAGTCTATCACAGACCTGCTTCCAACTATCCTCTTCTGTCCTGCTCTGGTACAAACCCTCACTAACCTTCAAATGTACTGTGTTAGTTTGCTAAGACTGCCTAATTAAGCACCACAGACTGGGCAGCTTAAACAACAGAAATCTATTGCCTTGCAGTTCTAGAGACTAGAAGTCCGAGATTGAAGTGTCAGCAGAGATACCTTCCTCTGAGGACTGTGAGGGGAGGGTCTGTTCCAGGCCACATCCTTGGCTCATGGGTGGCTGTCTTCTGCCTATGTCTCTTGATATCATATTCTCTCTACATATTTCTTTGTCCAAATTTTACCTTTTTATAAGGATGCCATTCATGCTGGATTAGGGTCCACCCAGATGACCTCATTTTAACTTCATCACCTCTGTAAAGACCTGTCTTCAAATAAGGTCATACTATGAACTAGCATGAGATAGGGGTTCAACATTTGAATATTGAGAGAGTTGGTGGAGACACAATTCAACTCATAACATCTTCATTCTTGTAGAAATCTAGCAACTCCTATAACTTCCTCTATTCCATCTATCTTGGACACTAGCAGATATCTTAAATGCTACCAGAGTGAGCATTCTAAACCACATATCTAAGCCCGGCTTGATTCCCTTTAAAAAATCCTCAAGAGTTCCTCATTGCTGACAGACAAAGCCTAAATCACAGGCCTGGTGAATACAGAATTTCACAATGGGATCAGAGAGCACGTGTCCACCTTCATCTCACATACTCTCTTGTCACACGCTCTATGCAAATACCTGGTAGAGGAATGGAGCTTTCATTTTTCCAATTTTCTTATTATGTCTTGTTACTGGGAAATGGATTTTATAGTACGATTTTACCCACATTTAATTTTACCCACTTTTTAAAGATGAATCTACCGAGATATGGAGAGGTAATGTTTTGCCTGTGATTGCTCTCCTTCTTTAAGATCATACGGTCAAGTACATCAAAGATTCAATAGGACATGTCATTTATCTCTATTCAGATATTTGTAAGTATTTGTGAGTGTGTCTTTCTCACCAAACAATTACTTTTCTGTCAAACCTCACCCCAGGGCTTGCCATAGTGTTTGGCATATAATAAGCACTCAATAAATGTTTTTTAAATTAAAATAAATCAAATGTTCTGAAACCAAATGACATAATGCTTTGTAGCAGCACAAATGAAGATGTTGTCATTTAAATGTCTGAGTGTGATCTGAAGGATAGGTCTTTTTTTGATTCACTCATTTATTACTAGACACCGTTCCAGGTGCTGAGTTGAATGATAGGTAAGACGCGGACCAAGTACCCTCTCTTGGAGCTTATATTCCAGTAGAGGAGAGAGTCAAAATAAATAAGTAAACAAAAGAAAAGCATAATTTTAGATATAGTGTCATGAAGAAAATAAGCCAGGACAATGTGATAAAGAATGACTTGGGGAAAGGAAGGAGCGATAGAACTTGGAAGGGTGTCTAAGGAAGGCCTCCTTAAGGAACCAGCCACTCACCAATTTGAGAGCAGCTCATCCCAGAGAGAAGTAAAAGCAGGGGCAATGCCCTGTGCCAGGAGGTAGATAGAGCATTCAGTAAGTTGAAAGAATGTTGAAGAGACCAGCATGTAAAAGAAGGAAGGATTTGTGCAGGTGAACCTTTACCAATAAGCGAGGCTCATGATTATCCTCGTAAGAGCAATGGAAAGCTACTGAGAAGGTTAGATTTAATTCCTAGTGAGGGTGGGATTTAATCAGTTTTGTGTTTCAAAAATACGCTACAGAGCCCTGTGAAGTCATGACAGGTTGTCCTTTAATCCTTTCCCCCATGTCCCAGCCATGGTCCCCTTCTTTTATTCTTTCTCAAAAACCCTGTTTCCTTTCTTTCAGGACATAGTCCCATTTGTGGTTATACAACCATTAATGTGAATAGGTCACCTGCTCCTACTAGACTATAGGTTTCCTGAGGACAGGGCCAGGTCTGGTCTCCCGTCAATGTTAGGGTAAAGCAGCTTAGGACAGGAGGTGCTTGATGCATTTCTTAAAACAATGAAGAGATGTTTAAAGAACCACATGTAGGACGCCTCTAGGGAAAAGAGTTGAAGCAATAGTTATTTGATAAATATAAATGATAATCGTAAGATGCTCAATGGTAGAAGAACCAAAAAATAAAAAGGAAAAGGAGGGGGAGGGAAGGTAGGTTGGAAAGGAAGGGAGAAGAAGGAAGAAAAAGAAATGAGTGTGATCACAATGAAATTGACGCAAAAACAGTTTGGTTTGGGACATTGGAGAAGCTAACCATATCAGAGGTTATTAGAAAAAGATTCCTCCATTATGAGTTTTACTTGACTGTTGCTGCGGGACAGTTAAGACTCAAAACAAATGTCTTTGATAGCTGAGCAGCCATTTCTGTGAGCAAAACTTTGCCCCAGGGGAGGGAAAAAAGATGTTTGCAAGTTTAAACTAGATTTCTATTTAGCTAACATAAGCTGCATTCCAAACATGATGTGATTATAAGTAATATTATTTCTGATTTTTTGAGTGGATGTTAGGGGCTACCAATTAAAATGAACTTCTAAAATTTCTTAAACTCATCTATTCATGGAAAATTCATTTTCCCTTTCCCACTGTTTCACTCTTCTCTTTCATAATGCTACGATTTTTCCTCCTGGGTTGCACACAGAGACCACATATATATTTTCTATAAGTAGATAAATTAACTGAAAATCTCATGGGAGAACCAGGAAACAACACCACCGTTCTACAGTATGAGCCTAGTGTACTATGACAACTACAAAGAGGTAAACACTTCCAAAAAGCCACTCGGATTATGTAGACAGGAAATTTTGGTGGTCAGAGAGCTTTTTTGGATGAGAATAATCAAGAGAGCCCTGAAAGAGCGAGGAGGACACTTTATTAGAGAGGTGACATTGCGCAGAGGCGGACGGAGCTGATTGTGGTACGACTCCAAAGCACCTTGAGGGATGGTAGGACTGGGAGAACACTAAAAATTGAACTCATTCATCCTTTCCCCAAAACTGTCTCCCTCAGGAAGAAACTCAAGAATACACATAACAAAATTTCTTCTCCTCTCCCAGCCATATAAAAAAAAACTCAAAAGGGGAGAATTTAAAAATTCAGTTTGAAAAGGCCTTTCAACTCCTATGTGCTCCAAGAGTTTTTGGTGGGGTGTTTTTTGGCATTAAAGAAACATTTAATACATTCATTCTTTGCAATGTGAAACCGAGAGAAAACACTTTATTATTATTCTGTGTATATAAGACAAAATTAGAGTGATGTTTGGCAGTGACAAGTCTGTGCTAAATATTATATTTATAATCATAAAATATTTACTTCTTTACTGACTAGTAAATCAAATACTATTCTGTTTCAAATCTATTATATGTTTATATGTATGTGTATACATATTTATATATATATACAGATATAATGTAAATGTGTTTTCTTCTTTGTTCAACATTAGATAACATCAAATCCTTTATTAAACGAGAAAATTCATTGTGCCCTAGAGTAGCTTAAAACTAATTTCACTAGAATGCTATTTGAGAAAAAATCCACTAAGTATAAAAGCATTTTCATTTTTCAGAAAAAAATTAATATGTTGTATTAATTGATATATTTTTAACATGCTGCCTATAAAGCTATACAGATGAAAAAAATTCTCCTTTAATTATTTTTGCCAAATCTGAAAATATATACCTCAAGGAAAAATTTTTCATGGTTTCAATTCTCTTTCTGGAACTTATCCTCCCTTAAAAATAAGTAATGAGCCATTTTCTCATCTTACTTTGCACTCCTGCTGTGTAGATATGAGGGTGAACTTCAAAAAGCATTGCTTATGACTCAGTTGCAAGGGCTGGTGTGTTAGACAAGAAACTGAACTCATTTGAGTATAATACTTTCTTTCCTGGGGTATATAAGGAAAATACTCATGTATAGAATAAACAGCATTTGCTAGCACTTTAAAAAATAAATGTCATTCCAGAGTATTATAAGCTGATGAGTAAAACAGTCATCTGGAGAAAGAACACTTCAGGATAGGGAACCAGCTATCACAGAACTTTGTTTTTCTTCTCAGATTCTCCTGCTGCTATAGGATGTCTAAACAGTCTTTCAGGCATTCAAAAACTCCAAGACTTTTCACTGAACTACTGTCTCTTAGAACTTTCTATTAATTTCCAAAGACTCTGTTACAAAGGCAAGTTTCTTTCTTTTTGTGGTCACTTAAGCAAATGTATTTTTTAGAAGAAGCAAATTGCAACATGCGTGGTATGTTGTTCAACTGACTAGGCTTCTACCAAGGATCAGAAGCCACTATCTTGTCCATTTCTACACTATTTGGTCAAAGGTATCATTACCAGACGACATTTGAGTTGTTGACCCTGAACAACTTTAATGTAACTCTAATTAGACCAGTCATTCAGAAACAACAAATATCTAAATGCCTGTAATGATGGAGAGTAGGGTACAATGCTGAAGAGACATAGCAAATAATAATAATCATTGTCTTAGTTTGGACTGTTGTAAAAAAATGCCATAAACTGGATGGATTTAAAATAAAAGAAATATATTTCTTGCCGCTCTGGAGTCTGAGAAGGTCCAAGATCAAGGCTCCAGCAGATTTGGTGTCTGCTGAGCGCCATCTTCGTGCTGTATCTTCACATGCAAAAGGGATGAGGCAGCTCTCTAGCGTCGCTTTTATGAGGGCACTAATTACATTCTTGAGGACTCCACCCTCTTGACCTAATCACACACCAAAGTCCCTATTTCCTAATATCATTACCTTCGGATTAGGATTTGAAGATATGAATCTGTCAGGGGTTGGGGGACAAAAACATTCAGTCTGTAGCAATAATAGGTACAATATAGCAATTGCTTTAATAATATTAGTGTATTATAAGTACTTATTGAATGCCTGGTACTGTTGCAACTGTTTTGCAATATTAATATTAGCAACCCTTTGAGCTAGGCGTATTATTATCACCATTTTACACATAAGGAAATTGAGGCCCAGGGAGACTAAGTAACTTGACCACAATCATACAGCTAGAGAGAAATTTTAAGAAAGGCATTGTTTCTGAGCCCAGCTGCTTAACTACAACACAAAAATGGCTAGAATTTTAAGCTTCAGTAGTGTAATTGGGAAAGGAGTGCTGGAAGTAGCCTTAATAGTCAGAAAGGTTTGCATAAAGAAGCTGATAACATAAGTTTCACCATTTTTAAATATACAATTCAGTGGTTTTTAGTGTATTCACAAGGTTGTACAATTATCATCACTAGCTAATACTAGAACATTTTTATCACCCCAAAAAGAAACCGCATGCCCATCAACAGACACTCCCCATTCTCCCTGGCCCTCAGCTCCTAATAAATGATAATTTTATATCTTTATGGATTTGTCTATTCTGGACATTTCATATAAGTGAAATCACACAATATGTGGCATCATGTGTCTGGCTTTTTCACTTAGTGTAATGTTTTCAAGATCCATGTATGCTGTAGCACACAGCACTATTGATTCCTTTTTTATGACTAAATAATATTCCCTTGTATGAATATACTACATTTTATTTATCCACTTATCAATGATGGGCATTCCATTTTTTTGCTATTATGAATAATGCTTCTATGAACATTCATGTACAAGTTTTACATGAACATATATTTTCACTTTTTTGGGGTATATACTTAGGATTGAGATTACTGGGCCATATGGTAATTCTGTGTTTGACATTGTGAGTAACTTTCAAAATGTTTTCCAAAGGGGCTGCACCATTTTGCATTCTCGCCAGAAGTAATGAGGGTTCTGATATCTTCACATCTTCACCAATTACTAATTATTGTCCTACTTTTTTATTATAATCACATTAGTGAGTGTGAAATGGTATCTCATTGTGGTTTTGATTTGAATTTCTCTAATGATTGATGATTTTGAGCATCTTTTCAGATGCTTATCAGCCATTTGTGTATCTTCTTTGGAAAAATGTCTATTCAAATCCCTTTCTCAACAATTGGGTTGTCTTTTTATTATCAAAATGTAACAGGTCTTTATATTGATAGATTTTGGATACTAGACTCTTACCAGGTATATGATCTGCAAAATGTTTTCCCATGCTGTGTGTTGTCTCTTCATATTCTTGATGGTGTCCTTAGAAGCACAAAAGTTTTAAATTTTTATAATGTTAAGTTTATTTGGTTTTATTTTTGGGGTGATTATTCTTTTGTTGTTGCATATAAGAAAACTAATTTAAGGTCAGAAAGATTTACATCTATATTTTTTCTAAGGGTTTTATCATTTTAGCACTTACATTTAGGTTTTAAATTCATTTGAAGTTAATTTTGCATATGATATGAATTATGGACCCAAATTCGTTCTTTCGTATGTGGATATCCAATTGCTTCAGGACCATTTATTGAAGAGACTATTCTTCTCCCCATTGAATTGTCTTGGTTTTCTTGTAAAAGGAAAACAAAACAAAACAGTTGACCACACATGTATGGTCTTATTTCTGGACTCTTAATTTTATTACATTTATCTATATGTCTTTCCTGAGGCTAATACCACACAATCTTGATTACTATAGCTCTGTACTAGGTTTTGAAATTGGAAAGTGAGTCTTTCAACTTTTTGTTTTTGTTTATTTATCCAGATTTTTTTGGAATGATTCTGGGTCCCTCACATTTCCATTTGAATTTTAGGATCAGCTTGTCAATATCTGCAAAAAAGGAAAACCTGCTGGGATTTTGATAGAGACTGTATTTAATCTGTAGATCAATCGGAGAGTATCATCATTTTAAAAATATTGTCTTTAATCTATAAAAATATTTTAGTTATTTAGATGTTCTTTAATTCCTTTCAACAATGTTTCATAGTTATTATAAAAATCTTTCACTTCTATTATTAAACTTATTCTAAGCATGATATTATTTTTGATGTTATTGTAAATTAATTTTTTATTTCATTTTTGGATAATTCATGGCAAGTGTATAGAAATGCAATTGGTTTCTGTTATTGATCTTGTGTCCTACAACCTTGTTGAACTCATTTAATATCTCTAATCACTTTTTGTGGATTCCTTAGGACTTTCTATGTGTACGATTATGTTGTCTGCAGATAGAGATCATTTGACTTCTTCATTTCCAATCTGGAACAATCTGAGTTTTTAAATATATGTAGGACTTAACCTAGAGGATAAGCAGAGAAATAATTCTAGTCAGAGCCCCAGACATGTAAAATAATCTGCCTTATTATAACCAAATTAGTGCCAAATTGTGAAGGCCCTAGCTTGGGAAAGTGTGTGGCAGAAGATGAGACCTGACAAGTATATAAGGGGTGAAATTAGGGAGAGCCTTATTACTAAGAAGAGAAGTCCAGAGGAAGCATTGATGCATTGTGAGCTAGGCTAAAACATGATCAGATTATTGCTTCAGAAAATTCAATCTGGTGTCTACCTGGACAATTCATTGAAGACAATTTCCTCTATAAGGATTCTCAGTTTTCTGGCTTCTGCAACTTGGGGGATAATAGAGTCATTCACAAATCTGTTTGATGAGCTTATAAACTTGTTTATGAATTCTCAGAATAGAAAAGTGTTAGAATTTATTTTCTGAGTTAGAGTATGAATCCAATAAGTGAAGGCCATCTCTACACTGATTTATTTTTAACAAAGAAAAAGAAAAGTCTGGAGAGTCAAGTCTCAGTTAATCACTGTCAAGCTAGGTCATCAAAACATTAGGAAAATAGTAGAATGATGAAATACAGCCTCACTGCACTCATATTTTGAAATGAGTCATGGGATCAGAAAATACTAAAGTTGTCAACTATTACCGGAAATTTACCCACCCTCCCCTCCTTTGTATATAATCATTGAAAACTAATTTAACACATCTCAAGGCATCAGACATAAAAAATAAAGTCAACCTATTTTTACCCACCCCTTAGTAGGTTCCCTCTACTCTGTAAGATTTGTAAGCATGGTTCTTGAAATGAACCATGGAAACTGAATATCACGTGCGGAGTAAGTGCTGAAAGAAAACATTACATTTACCTGGGAACTTATTTAATCATATTCATAATGATCATTATGCCACAGTGTAACTTGGTCAAAAATAAGGTTATTGTGATAAAAAAAATAATTTTTCATTTTCAAACAAGCCATTTCTTTGTTTAGTAAGTATAAAATGTAGCCCTGTGAAAATTTGACAGAGAATTCTGCTAAAACAAATCCAGGTTTCTGTTTCACTTTTTTTCCTCATCAATCTGATGTGTCTTTCTCTTAAACCAGAAATATCATTTCCACAGGAACTCACTTTTTTTCTCTTTTTGGGTAAAAGTTTCACTGTGAGTTTCACAGACTATTAAAGATTCAATATCTTATTTAATCTGAAGGGGGAAAAGAAAATCAAGTTCTCATGCTAAAGGGGGAGGAAAAGCTTCCCTTACTAACCAGGTCCAAAAGCTGCCCCTGGGAGCTGTGTCACACTCAGAGGAGTCTAACCAGGCAAGAGGATCAAGACAAAAACAAATGTATCTTTAGGGCCACGTAATCAGATTGCTTCCCATGCAGTAAGAGGAGGAGAGTTTTATTGGAGATCATTATGTTGGAACACAGAGTTATTCATGGATATAGATAACTTGGGCGAAACACTGCAACTCCTGCATAAAAGGACCAGGAAAATGTTAGAATTTGGGAAAGGAAAAAAGAAGTACACAACTTTCTCCTGAAATTTTCTTTAGGCTACTTCTGCTTCATTTCTTCTTGGAGGCACAGATTATGGTCACTATTCTTGCCATATTTAGCCCCAGTGTTTTACTCTCCTAACCCTGGAGTGATGTTGAAGGAGGCTAGGCAGAAAACAGAGGAAGAAGTGAATTAGGTACAGAGTGACAGATCTGACGGGTGATGATGTTTGAAAGGGGCTAGTTTGACTTGGCAGTGTGCTATTAACAAAAGTTGTACACAATGAGCAAAAGCCTCCTCCCCTAATGTAGCACACATGCACACACATACAATCATACACAAAAACACTTTCCCTCTTTGAATGAAAAAAAAAAATGAGTCTTTCTGGGGCTAAGTTTGCTACTCAAAAGTGAAGTGAGCCAGTAGGAAAAATACAAGTCAATTAATAAGGAAGGAAATCATGATCATAACATAGCATTAGAAAAAGAAACCCAGCAGAGTCTGTATCCCATAGGGATTAGGTAAGAATGAAGTCTCAGTTAAGAATATTTGAAAATTACAGTGGTTGAAAACCTGCCTAGTGGCTGCTTAAACCTACAGGAGTTTATTTTCCTCACTTCATGACAGGATGAGAGGTAAGAAATTTTTGTTGGCACTGATTTGGTCACTCAATGATGTCAGGGCTAGCATCTCTGGGAATCTTTCCACGTTTCCCTCATGGCTGTAAGATAAATACAGTGGCTCAATTGCGTCTACACTCTAGACAAGTAGGAAAGTAAGGATGTGCTGGTCATGCCTGTCATTTTATCACAAAAGCACAAGATTCCACCCACCCTTGAAAAAAATTAAGTAAATGTTAAGCATCTCATTGCCCCAATTGTGTCATCTGACTAGTCCTGAATAGAAGGAAGACAAAAGATGTGAGTATTAACTTTTTCCAATCTTTATAGTGCAGGGAGGCAAGGGAAAAGAAGGTTGACATAGGCAAGCATTAATGTGTCCAAAGTAATGTGTCCCAAACAACAGAATGACTGAGGGGAACACACGAGAATGTTCGTTTCTGGCATTCATGGGCCCCAAGCTCCCTAATGGGAGCATCTATTGGACTGCTTAAAGGGGTCAACAGTCCGTGTTCTGTGTGGCCTTATATAAGCAATGCAGTGGAAAGTTGTGTATATTATAAAATATCAAGCTCCCAGGGCAGTGAGCAACGGTGCTAATGTACAGCCAATTTCATCATTAACTGGATGTTTAATAATGGGAAGTATTATACACTGAGTTACAAGGGCCATATATATCTTGTATATAATTTTATACACTCTAATATGCTCTATGAAATAGCACTCAATGGAAAACAGCTAAAAAGCACAACGAAAGAACAACAACAAAAAAAAACCACAAAAGTAAAATAACAAAACTTTAAAAGTCCTGCAATTCAAAGGCAACCACTGGTAACATTTTGGTGTATGCTTTCCTAGTCTATTCTGTGAGCAAACTATTTGTAGCCTACTTTTTCACTTAGCAATCTATTGAGAGCATTTTCCCATGTCAGTATGTATTTTTCTGCAACAGAATATTTAATGACTGCATATCATTTTTGTCATCTGGAGTTACCATAATTAATTCGACCAATCCCTAATTATAGGACATGAGGTAGTTTCCACTCGTCAGCTGTCACAATTTGCGGTTGTTAATATTATTAATATTATGTTTAATAAGAGTAACTAATATTTATGAGCTGTTTGCCAAGCAATGAACACTAAGTTTACTACTATTTTTGATTATATAATTGAAGCTCCCGAAGAACTAAATGAGGCAAGTACTATTGTTATCCTTGCTCTACCTATGAGGAAACTGAGCTTTAGCAGCATTAAGCAGTGTGCCCAAGTCACACAACAATATGTTGAGTTCCAGAAATGGCAGCTATTATAATATAATTATGATCAACTCTGCAAAGTAATAGGAATATCAGGGAAAACATCACTGAGGAGATGTCACTAGAACTTGGTCTCAAATGCAAAATTATTCCTGACCTGTTCTCTGTTGAAAATGGTAGGTTATAGGTTATTTCACATGAATCTGAATCCATCCATTTTAAAGGAATTCTTACCAGCTTTACAATAAGTGAATATTGGAGGGCAGCTTCAAGACATGTAAGGAAACAAATCTGAATCAATTTTCAGCATAGTTAATAGTCTGGGATGAGTGTAATAACAGTAGTTAGCATTCAAGCTATTAGACTTTCAGAAAGAATGATAAGAGGCTACCCAATAGAGATAGAACAGTTACATCTAATATGGTTCATTAGACTAATACCTGCATTTGGTAATCAAGGATATTACACAAATGCACAGTATTCTGGCTCAGGAATTTCTTTTATCAAAACAGAGTTGTTATGATTAAATATCCATGAGGAACTAGCTAAAAAATGTTGATGGTTGGTAACAGTCCAGTTGTTCAAGGAGATTTGATTTTTTTAAAAGTTCTTAATTTCTAATTAGAGCACAAAAAAAAGAAAATCCAAAGTAAATGATCAGTCATATACCTAAATTATCAGACCAATCTTTCTTAAATTCCCAATGAATTTGCTTTTTAAAAAATTATGTATTTCCTACCTGAAGTTGTCAAAAGCAGACTTTATGTCTGTTAT
Organism: Avahi laniger; assembly: GCA_963575035.1. Taxonomy (NCBI): domain Eukaryota; kingdom Metazoa; phylum Chordata; class Mammalia; order Primates; family Indriidae; genus Avahi; species Avahi laniger. The sequence continues at coordinate 24,097 of CAUYSK010068135.1, read as the reverse complement.
TGTCACTATGGTCATGTACAATATCACGATTGTATTTTTAGTTTTAAATGTGTTTCCATATTTATTATTTCATTTGATTCTCCATAATAACACCACGAGGTAGGTAGATTTTATACAGATTTAAGGAGATAAGTTCAATAACTGAACCAAAGTTGCAAATCTAGCAGTCAGTAGAAGTAGAGTTACAGCTTTTAAATTTTCATTTAAACCTTGTAGACTAATATATATGAGTTAGTCCAAAAAATCATATTAAGGATTCTTTTAATTTCCAAAATGCCATAAATTTCCTCAGTTTTAACCTATGTTAACATTTAAAGCTTGGTTTTCATTATCCTAAACCTCAAGAGTAAAGTTTTTGGGATTTTTTTTTTGGTTCCAGAATTTTGTGATATTTGTGTGTCTTTTGAAATAAATGGGTCCTTATTGACTTTTCATGACTTCTGAGGTAGCATCAATTTCTTACTAACCAAAGACTACAAACGTACTCATTAAACCAATTATATGTTGAGTGCCTACTGTGTGACAGAAACTGTTCTAGACACTGAAAATTCAGGAATAGACACATCATAACAATCTGCTCTCATGGCACTTCCAAAACTGAACTCAATGCTCCCAACCTCACAAATCCTACTGGTCTTTCACTTTTCTCTGTCTCCAGTGATGGTTCCTCTCCATTTCTCCCAGATACCTAATCCAGAAACATTTAATTATCCTTCTCCTTCATCCTATAGATCCATGAAGTCTCTCTAAAGTATGTAATGGTGCTGGTTTAAAGCTGGAATGGAAGGATGTGTAGGTTTTTTATATGTGAAGGAGTAGATAGAAGGTAGAGCAAATATATGGTGTATTGGCTGTAAAGTTCAAAATATGTTTGGGAGGTAAAAAGTAGCCCCATGAGAATGCAAGAATAGGAAAGAGACATCTGGCAAGAAAGGATTGAAAAGTGGGTAAGGTGTAAACACTGGATGATTTTCAATGTCATACAAAAGAATTTGGACTTTATCTAGTAGGCAACGGGAGCAGTAGAAAGTTTTGACTGCTCTCTCTTGAATCTTCTATGTCTAGTGGAGTTCCCGGCATGACCAACATGCAGAAACATGTGTGGCCTGAATCAGTGAATGAATGTGGACTTTTTTTTGGAACTATGCTTTGGAAAGACTGGTCTCATGAAAGAGTGAGACATAGATGAGTCTTGGTGACTAATTATAATATTATTGTAATAATTCAGTCATGAAGGAGAAAGGGATTGATTGGGGAGGGGCCACATGGACATTTGATGACAAAAGAACATTATCATATTCCGCTTGCCACCACCCCAGTGTATAATGTCGAGAGAGGAACAACCCCCATAAGCACAGTTGATAGTCATTGGCCCCATCAGCAATCAGTAAACATTTATTGAAATTCACCTGCTGTGAGTTCAATTGTGTCCCTCAAAATTCATTTGTTGAAACCCTAAACCTCAGAATGTGACTGTATTTGGAAACAGGGCCTTTAAAGAGGTAATAAAGTTAAAGTGAGGTCATTAGAGTGAGACCCTATCAGAGGTGGGGAACCTGTAGACTTGGGGCCACATGTGGCCTTCTATACCCTTGAGTGTGGCCTTTTGACTGAATGCAATTTTTACATAACAAATCCTTTTAATAAAGGATGATATGGCTGGTGTCCTTATAAAAAGAGAAAGAGACACCAGGAAGACACAAACACAGAGCAAAGGCCATGTGAGGACACAGTAAGAAAATGGTCATCAAAAAGAGAGATCTCAGAAGAAACCAACCATGGTAGCACCTTGGTCTTGGATGTCCATCCTTCAGAACTGAGAGAAAATACATTTCTGTTGTCCAGGCCACCTAGTCTGTGTTGTTTTGTTAGGGATGCCCTGGCAATCTAATACATCCCCTATATGTAGAATGTCATTTCAGCCAGTGGAACTTCTTTCAAGTTCTAATAACATCACCATCAGCCGATGATGTCTTAGAGTTAGGCTGAAAAATGCCTTTGTCAAACACCTTCTTCCAAAAACAACTCCTATTCTTACTCCTATTTCTACTCCCCTGCCTTCTCTTCCTCCTCCTCCTTCTTCTTCTAAATACACCTTCTGAAAACTGTCTTTTTACTGCTAATTTCTCACATAATTAAGGATAAACATGAGTAGAATTATAACCTCATAAATTTGTTTAGACAGAAAGAAAATTGAATTTGAAATGAGTTCTTGCATAAATTTCAAAAAATTTAAAATATCGTTATTTAATAGTATTATTAATAGTTAAATGTTTGCTAATCAGGTATAGGAAAAAAAACAGTTGAGGCTTAATTAAATTTTGCATTTTGTTAAGGACTCTCCAATCAAGAGTGCTAAATAAATAGATGAATTATTTCAATGCTGTGCACTTACTAGGTATATTCTGCATTAATTTTTTAAAAATCTATACTAAAGTTATTCTCTGATATATTTGTGCACACACCATAAAAAAGAGAGATAATATGGAAATAATACTGTTTAATTATTTGTGTTCATAAAAATTCTAGAAAGCTTCTGAATCATCAATGAATAATTGAAAAATAGTTCCAAAATGAAGGCTTTGACATCTGTAGGACTTTGCTAGGGTTTTGAAACATGTATAGTATTAAATCAATAATACCCCATAAAATCAAACATATATGAACAATTTCTTTGGATTCTTGAATCTCAACTCTGAGTGACATGAGGTTGACCATGACTGCAAAGAGTTATTCTATTAGAGAAGGATAACATGTCAGTCACACGCAAAAATATAGAACGTTCTATATTTAGTTAATTCAGCTCTCTATTCACTTTTTACTCTTAGGGCTGAAGACTGATGGAATTCTAACTGAGAAGGAAATTAGCTCAGTGGGTAAATGCCATTCTTTAAAACATTGCTTCTATAAATCTTTGAAAAACTGAGAGGAGCCCATCAAGAAGAACCAGGCACCACCTGCTGTAGTTAATTTAAAATTGATGATCTAATAGAGAGGGACTGCAAGGATGGCTTCAGGAGAGGGAGGGGCTGATGACAGTCTGCTCAAGAAAGCAGCTCAGGCAATTAAAGGTATTGCCAGTTTGCCATTAATTTCCTAGGTAAGTTCCAGGCTTTTCTTTATTTAGCTAACCTGCATTGATTTACGAGAGGCCACATACCTTTGGTGTGTCTCAGGTAGTAACCGCATAGCAGCCTGTTTAAAGACGTCCTTTTCCCACAGTACCTACCTGTCACCGACCAGTTAGTACATCATGTGCCAGATACCAGGCAAGTAATTTTTAAGGGTTCTGTCCCCGGTGACAGATTATAAGGGTTCAAATCTTGGCTCTACCGATTACTGAGTGACCTGAACAGGCCTTTTAATGTCTCTGTAGGGCTCAATGTCCTTGTATATAGATAAGGGTGAAGATAATGCCTTCCTCATGAGCTATGTTGTGATGAGTAAGTGAATTAATACAAGGAAAGTTCTCAGGAGAATGCCTATTACATAGTACTAATAAACCATTGTTGTTGTTAATAGACTCATTTAATCCTTATGAATCATTATTTCCCTCCATAGGTTTTTATTAAGTGCTTCCTAGGAGCCAAACAATAAAGATACAAGAGCAAAAGAGGCATGGCCCGCTGGGAGCTTGTATTGGCAGGGAAAGACAGACAAAGAAATGAAAGGGGAAGAAGTGTTGCCCCGTTTCTCAGGCTCACTTGTTTAAATCTTACGTTCTATTCCCAGGTGCCACTTATATAGTTAAAAGTAAAGAAAAGAAAACATTCATCAAGATGAAACAAAATTAGCTTAAAAAATTGAAAAGGTTATGAAAATGGAATTCAAACCAGAAATAAATAAAAACTAATTCAAATAAGAGCACTTTAAATGCTAGAAATTAAAGTTAAAAAAAAAAAAGGCCTGGTCTCAACAAGAGCAATAAATATAAGGTGGAAATGATCCATGATAAATGATGATATATAAGCTATAATAACCGAAAGAGGGATAAAAGTATAAGACTGAACTTTAAACATACAATGAAATATGTTGCAAAATGATTAAAAACTAGGCAAAAGAAATAGACCCAAATAAAGAAATGAAAGGATAAAATAAAACTCTATATGACATGATAACATATAAGCAATTTATTGGTAAAAAATAAGCAACCAAAGACAAAATGCAAACATAAATAAAATGTTAAGGAAGTTAAAGAGTTAATTGTAAAATAAGGAGTGGCAGATATATCTAAAGTTAGCTAAGAAGAAATAAGCCACAAGTGAAAGAATACATAAGTGAAAACATGCATCAAGTACTCTGTAATAATTTCAATTTAATCCTCAGCTCTTTAAAAAATATTCAGTTTTACTTCCTAAAGAAATTCTCCATTTGAAAATCAAAGTTTTGTCTTGGGGGATTTTGGAAACGTCTGTGGCCTATAATTTATATCTTTAAAGTCCATGGTGAAAGAAAAAGATTGCTTCCCTGTCCCTGAGCTAAGTAAAGCATGAGGGACATTGAGCAACCCTGGCTAAGAAGGAGACCAGATTTAAATCCCCACCAAGGCACTCATGGCTCTGTTAATAGTTACCCTGTGAAAATTAATGGATTGAAAATGTCAAATTAAATAATGGTGCAAAATAAATATCTGCAGAAAGATAGGGGATTGCTGTTCAGTAGGAAAAAGAAGGGTTAAGATACTTCACTTAAATTTCCTTTTGTGTTGTTAAATTGTTAAATTTCTTGTATGCCCTTGACAGTTTACAGTGTTTTGAGATCCTTACTCTCAGCCTGTCTTTTAAGAATTTGTTAGTTCTATACAGAATAATGATTCTGCATGCAGGAACAGCACACTGGTATTGGCCTCATATATTTTTACCATAGCGGTTTATGATATCTAATTTTAAATTGCACATTGCACATATTGAAGCTAGGAAATTCTTCCCATATGAGAAACAATGGCACAATATGAACTTAAAATAAATCATCTCTGTTAAATGCATCTTTAAAAAACCATTTTCCATGTTCCCTGTTTTACTCATAACAAAAGTTGGATCTTCATACTTCTTCTGCACATACCAGAGACAACACAGCCAGTTGATTAACTCTCAATTTCTTATTTTAAAATACCTTGATGCATCAGCAGGATGGAGCTGGAGGACTAAACTGAGTACACTGCGGCTCCTTGTTTTCAGCTAACCCTGCTGTAATCAGCTCCCTTTCTGGGACTCAATTATTGCAGCCTTTCCACAGCTTCCAGCACCCCTTTCCAGACCACCCCTCCTCTATCCTCTTGTCTCCAAGACCCCCGAAGAAGAGAACTTATCTGAGCTGCTTCTTGGTTGTTTCACAAATTTTAATAATAATATTTCAAAGTTTATCAAACCCCAGTAGGGCCAGACTTGCAGGTTCCAAAAAGAGAGACTTCAAGTCACCCCATTACTTTATAACTTTGGCCTCTTGGAATCAAAATATAAACAAAATTGAGTGATCCATAAGGTAAAAAGTCTAAAAAACGTGTCAAGGGTTCCTTTTAGGATAATTCACTGAAAGTTCACAATGACCTTGTGCCACCCACAGAATTTCATAGATCAGAGCTAATGTGAAGTGAGTCTCTGTGATAGTATTCAAAGTATTGAAGCAGTGAAGACCGAAGAGAAACGCATTATTTAGCTTTCTTGGTAAGATGGATAGCTAGAGTGAACCTCTGTTGCATATCATGCTTAAGATAATAAGCATTACTGTATGCTCACTCATTTCATTTGACCTTCACAGCAACCTTCTAAGGTTAGTATGTTTAACATACTTATTTATAAATGAGAAACTGAAGCTTAAAGAGTTAAGTCCTCTCAAAGTCACACAGTAAGTTGCAAAACCGGGATTCAGAATCTATAATCTTAACCTATACTATCTTGATATCACTGGTGCCATTAATATTTAGATCTGATTTTTGCTTTGAGAAGATTCATAGGATGGCAGTTTATTCTTATGACAGTTGCCCTCACTTATCCCTCATTCATAATGAATTGAAATAAGATTCCAAAAACAGAGGCATTCCAGATGCTAATATGGCATGATATATATGGTGCTTTTCACAATTTAATGTGCATACAAATCACCTGAAGATCTTATTAAAATGCAAATTCTGATTCGGTAGGCTCAGGGGTGGGTCCAAAGATTCTGCATTTCTAACAACATACAAGATAAGGGTAACTGTCTGAATATCACATTTTAAATAGCAAGGACATAAAGAAAAAGAGTAACCCAGTGGGAGAGGACTTGGTAAAGACAGAGTCTCAGCTAGACAGCAGTTGAGCTCTACATTTTCTAGGCTTCCTAAATTTTCTCATTTATGAAATATGGACTATAATACCAAACATGTTTATCTCATAGGATTGCTTTCTTTTCACGATCAAATTGGATAGTGCTTTGTAAATGCTAGAAAACAAATCAATATGTCATGTGTTGCTGTCTTCATTAATATAAAGCTCAAACTTCTTTCAGTTCAATATCCCAAAGCCTCCATAGAAACTCAGATCTATCTTCGATATAAATGCATTTATCAGACAAATTGTTCTGCTCTGTACTATGTACATGTGGTTCTGAGATCATACTGAATGCGTTTACTCGTCAAGAGAATAAGACAGGATCCATAATTTTCCTTACCCAGGAAGTCATTTTCAGAAGCTTGCTATAAAATTTTAGCCTGAGAGCACAACATTGCTTTCTCTCTGTAAGGATATCTTATCTCAATTTTATATCTTCAGTCTCTTCCTTTTTGTGATCTGAGAGTGTTTTAACAGCACTATTTTCTCCAACCATTAAAACTTGTTGACAATGTTGGGCTCCCTTTTCACTTCTCCAGCTCCTATTAATTAAAATCCTAACATAAGAAGGCCACCAGGTAAAGGTGAGCTCTGCAAGGTTTCAAGGCTCTGCTTTCCGAATGTCCTTGTCGCCTAGTGACAGATAGGTTTGCCAGGATCTGACATTGCAGATTGTCCCAATGAAATGCTAATTGTTTTGGGGAACCTTGAAAAAAGTCATGGTTTATTTATGAAGAGGAGCCTCCCTCTGTCTTTTGAAATTCAACCAACATTGATTCATTTGTTTAACAGATATGTCTTGAATAGTCAAGGGTAGACATTGTGCATGACACTGCGAACACAAAGATGAATGACACCTAAATAGCATACGGGGTGGCTTTGGCATTCCAATGGATGAGGTTCATATGCACATTTCATTAGTTTTTAGACTTCTGATCTTGGGTAAGCCAAAGCATTCCTGGAGCCAGTTCCTTTGTAAATTATTCTTATCAAGCTTATATATGACAGCATATATAATGTGCTTTTTTCAATGTTTAGTCATAGCAGATTTCTAAAATACAATGGTTTTTGGTTTCCTAAGCAACCCTATATTACATTTCATGGAGATCTGGACAAGCCAGAGAATGTGATAGATCCAAGACAGTGTAACAAGTTCTGAATGATAGAGGTAGGCACAGGATCAGCTCCTGGAGTGAGGTAATGTTTAAAATTATTTTATTTTCTGTCTAAAAAGTTCACCTTTTCTGAAATAAAACCCTAGGACCCCTGGGGAAAGCATCAGTGAGAACTTAATGAGTCCTGTACGTCAATGGAAATTTGTAGAATTGAATTGAGTGACGCTAGGATTTTCAGGATTAAAATTTTAGTTCCACTGTGTTTTAGGACAAAGCCCAGTCAGAGTGAATTATACAGGGATCATGTTTTATTTGAAGAACATGTTCTCGAAGGCTCAAATAATTTAAGATCTTAATGAATTTTTCCCATAAGTCTAATGGCGATGGCCAGAGTTTATTTGCAAGCTTTAAGGGATATTATCTTAGAGCAATATCCTAAACATCTTACTATTCATCCACTGGCCAGCTTTGAAGTCATGAAATTCTTATAACAAAATGTAATACATATTTGAGTATTGCACTATTTTCAAGTTTGAAAATAATGTGAGACTTTACTATTTATATGGTACTATTTCAAATTTGCATATAAAATATGACTTTAATTTGTGTAACTCCAAAGAGTTCTGTTAGGCAATATTTTGGTGTGGTCCAGATAGTGGCAAGAAGGTATCAGAAAACATCTATCAACTTGTCATGGCATTAAATTTCTTCATCAGGACATAGTCCCTCAGCTGCTATGATAAATGATAAATTTGAACATTAGATTTTCCTGGCTCAGTTTCTAATAAATAAAAACGTTGAGCAGCAGGCAGAGCTGCATGTTTTCAAGGACAATATTTCACATTGTGTGCCAGCCCAAAGAATTAGTTACTGAAAATCAAATTAGCAGGAAGAGCTCCTCATATCCATTTTAGAGACACTGATTTGTTGTCCTTGATTTTTCTGTTGTGCTGATAGAGGATTTAGAATTAAAGGATTAGGGATTTTTCTACCCACACTGTTGAATTGAATATGATTTATTCTGTACCCACATTGATATAATTTATAGATAACATTTGTACATCAACATGCACAGTTAACAATATTATAAATAGTAAGCTTCGAACATTTCAATAAATTTGATGAGTTAGAAATCTGTATTTATGTTATTTTTTAACTGCCAAGAATGTACAAATATCTCTCTTGCACTAAGAAATGCAGACTTCCGTTTGACTCTGTAGGTACTTGCAGAAGGGTATAGAAAAAGTTACCTAAAATCTCTGAGATATTAGGTTAAGTATAAAATGGGAACCATACCTAGCTCGCAAAGTTGTTGTAAAAATGAGGGATAACATATGTAAAATGCCTAGTACCTTGCCTAGCCTGTGGTAGGTACAAAATAATTGGTAGTTACATTGAGACAGTTGTTTTTATGCAAAAATCAGTAAACATTAACCACATACCTACAGTTTATATTTATTTATTCAGCATATATTTAGACTCTGGATACAAAGCAGTAACAGCACAAAAATTCCTGCCCTCAAGGAATTTACTATCTGGTGGAGACAAGCAATAAACATACAATTAAATAAAGTGTGTTGTGCATTAATAGTAATAGGCACTATACATAAGGCTACCGAATGTCCTGATATGTGTGGGAAGTCACACTTTATGCCAATTGTATGTCATTATTAATAGCACCCCCTTCATTCTCAGTGTTGTTGGACAATAAGTTATGTAGTTAACCATATTAGTTTGCCAGGACAGTGTTCTCCAGTCAAGGTTATCCAGAGAAATAGAACCGATAGGCTATATGTCTTTGTACATACATATGGAGAGTGAGAGAGACAAAGAGAGAGCGAGATATTTATTATGGGAATTGACTTACATGATTATGGAAGCCAACAAGTCCCATGTATGCCATCCGCAAGCTGGAGAACCAGGAAAGCTGGTGGTATAATCCAGTTGGAGTCTGAAGAGGGGCACTAGTGTAAATTTTGGATTCTGAAGTCCTGAGAACCAGGAATGTGAATGTCTAAGGACAGGAGAAGAGGGATGTCCCAGCTCAAGAAGAGAGGGAATTTGACCTTTTCTCTGCCTTTATATTCCAACTCTCAAAGGATTGGATGATGCCCAATCTGGTGAAGGTGGATCACACCCACATAGACACACACAGAAATGTTTTACCAGCTATCTGGGCATCCCTTAGCCAGATCAAGTTGACATACAAAATTAACCATCACAGGCTGCCATAACAAAATACACAGATTGGGTGGTTTAAACAACAGAAATTGATGGTCTCACAGTTCTGGAGGATGAACACACAAGATCAATGTGTCAGCAGGTTTAATTTCCCCTGAGGCCTCTCCCTTAGCTTTCAGACTGCTGTCTTCTCACTGAGTTCTCACCTGGCCTTTTCTCTGTGCTTGTGTATGCCCAGTATCTCTTCCTGTTTTTGTAAGGACACCAGTAGCATTGGATTAGGGCCCCAATCTAATGACCTTGTTTTAATTTAATTGCCTCTTTGAAGACTTTATCTCAAAATACATACTGAAGTACTGGGAGTTGGACTCACCATGTGAATGTGAGGGAAGACAATTTAGCCCATAACATTTACTAATCTATGGGATAAAATAAAGCAGGAATAGAGAGTGGTTTTGTGAGAATTCTATTTAAAGTAAGATGTTGAGAGAAGGCCTCGCTGAGATGGTAACACTGGAGTAGAGATCTGAAGGAGGTGTGGGAGTGATCTCGAAAATTTTTGAAATAAGACATTTCAGACACAGTGACCAGCAAGGAGCAAGGGCAGAATTAGGACAAATTAGTAAAATAGGAGATGAGACACACAGATGAGACTAGGGGATTGTGTATGCTTTTTTGGCCATTGTAGAGAATTTGGCTGTTAATCTCAGTGATATGGAAAGTCATCTGATAGTCAGTAAATATGCAATTAATTAATTAATTAAAACACAAACTGGAAGACACTTACTTTAGTTTCATTATTTGAGAATGCTTAACTTCAACTGAGATTTACCTTATCCTAAAAGTGCAAAATATGGAACACGCCAATTACAGAGGTAGAAATCCACTCGATTATAGTGCATAGTTGACTATTTTCCTTGGATGAGTTTGCTCGGTAGCAATTTGCAAAAACTACTAGTACTAATAAGAAGTCATTGTAAATGTAGCACTATGTCTGGGGACTCTGCGTATTAAGACAATGTTTTATATAAAATAGGGGATGAATATGTGGCCATGGTTTAATTTTATTTTCTTCAGTATTTTTGAAAATCTGTTCATTAATGTATGTTTTAGTTTCCTAGGGCTGCTGCAACTGATTTCCACAAACTAGATGGCTTAAAGCAAGAGAAATGTGTTCTCTCACAGTTTAGGAGGCCGGAAGTCTTAATTAAGGTGTCAGCAGGATCGGCTGTTTTTGGAGGCTCTGAGGAAAAATCTAGTGCTTGCCTGTCTCCTAACTTCTGTCAGTTTGCTGGAAATCCTTGGTATTCCTCAGCTTTTAGGTGGCTTCACTCTAGTCTTTACGTCTATCTTCAGGTGGCCTTCTTCCTGCTGTGTATGTGTGTCCTCTCCTCTCATAAGATACCGGTCATTGGACTTGGAGACCACCCTAATCCAGTTTAAATTAATCTTAACTAATTGCATTTGCAAAGATTTTATTTCCAAATAAGGGCAGATTCTGAAGTTTCAGGTAAACATGAATTTTTAAAGAATACAATGGGACCCAGTACAATCCATATCTAAACAACTAGAGGAAAGTAAAAAAGTTAAATTCCTATAGGAGCCAAGCAGCTAATATCAATGAGTTAAGTGAGCCAAGATGAATAGCTCATCTATTGTTAGTGTAGGGTGTGACAGGAAATAGAGGACATGTGGCAAACTGAAAATGCAGGTCCTATTTTAAAGGGAGAGCTCCTCACCAGACCCAGCTAAGTGTGGCCACATAGGAATGCAGACAGATGAAGAGTTGACAGATCTTCCAATTTCTGGTGAGAAGCCAGAAAGCCAAAGTTTTATGTGAAATATATGTATTTTTGATTGTTGGTTTAATTAATTTAAAAAAAAAACTAATTTGTGTGAGTGAAAAGGCTCCAAATCTAGCCCACCAGGAATCAGTTTGCAACATCACAGCTACCAAACTACAGTTCTTATTTGCATCAGATTAGCCCAGAACAGAACAGTAGTTCTCAAGTTTGGCATCCCCTTTGAAACACCCGACTCAATTGGTCTGGTGATCAGGCATGCTAATTGTCCTTTAATTCATCCTGGTGATTCTAATGAGCAATCAGAATCCAGTAATAGTATTCATGAGATTGGAAACACTTAGCTTCATTAAATGTCTTATTTGATTTTCATCCCAGGTGCCTAGCATAGGGTCTACTTTATAATATACTCTCTACATACTTATTGGCTAAATGAATGAACAGATAATTTTATAGAATAAATATAGTGTTGAACGATGAAGATTGAATACCATAATCCAAAAGGATTTAAAGGAAAGTAGTATCTCACATTGGAAGTTATAATGTATTACATGTTATTTCTTCTGGCATTTGAAGTATTTTGCAGAAACAATTACTTCATTCATCTCCTAACTTCCCTGAGATTAGTGTCATGTGTTATTAGCCCCATTTTTCAGATGAAGAAGTGCAGTTTTCTCTTCAACTGCATTATTATTTTTTAATACTACCAGGAATTTGATGGATGTCCTAAAGAAAATGGAATTAGAAGCAGCATTTCTAGCAAAGGAATTCAGGAAACCAAGTTTTCAGGACTATATTCAAGATTGGATGAGTTAAGAAGCCTCCCTGAGAAGGCAGAGAAGGAAACAAAAACCATGCCACGAAATGAAACAAATATCCTGTAGATCAACCTACACTATTAGACACATTCAGTAAGTGAAGTGGTCTATTTTATGAAGCCATTGTTAGTGCAGCAAAGAAGTCGGAATGCCAGACCCAGGAGTTAGACAGAAGGACAAGTATTAATACATTCTGACACTGCTACTTATAAGTTGCATGCATTGCTCTGCCTTTAATTTCCTCAGTGTAATTTGGCTTTCATAATATTACCCACCACAGGTGGGGCTCTTGCGAAGGTTAAATGGTATCATGCTTGTCAAGTACTTGGCACCTAGAAAGTTCTTTTTGTTATTGTTGAGAGCATTATTTATCTGCATGTTTCCTTAGGGCGAGATCACCCTCAAGGTGAAATTTAGAGGACTTTCTTGTTCTACTGTTTAAGTCATTTCTGGCTCTCTTGTTAATCCTTCCTCATTAAATTGTAAATTTCACAAGAGCAGGGACTTGTTTGTTTTTGCTAGCACTGAGTAGGTGCTCAGTTCATATTGTTGAATAAAACATTACTTTAAGATTACATCACTCCTCTGCTCAAAAATCCTCCATTTTCTCCCTATTTCGCTCTGAGTAAAAGCCATAGTTCTTATAATGGACCATGAGATTCTAGAGGATTTTGTACCAAGAGAAGCTAAATAAAATGAACAAAAGAAACAAGTGAGTTTTTTTTTTAAAGTCTTTTCAAAAATGTCATTAAAAGAACAGTTGTCAGGTGATTGACCAATCACAAAATGAACAGGGTCACCTAGGCTATGCTAAGAATATACACTACTTACCATGGATGAGGTTGGAGGAGCAGAAAGATGTTTGACAAGAAAATAAACCTTATAATCCTGAATCTTAATAAAAATCAATTTATAAATTATATTTGTGGTCTCTTGCCATCAGAAGAATCAACCTCAATCAAATGTAGTTAGCTTTTTGGTTTTTTGATTTTAAATACATGATTGACTTATCCCAAAGAAAAATTTGAGGTTTATAATGCTTGATTATTAAAAATGCTTCAAATTAAAAAATTATAAAAATAAACCTGAGTTATTTGTGTTAGCTTGAAGAAAGTAAATAGTATGCTAGGATTTAGGTTTAATTCATATTTATAATGGAAATATTATTAAAGAGGCAATAATGGAGATGGAGATTTGAGTGTAGGAATGCTTTACTATTGCTGTATCATAAAAGATACAGGTGTCATTTTTGAAACATTCCTTTTTTTGCTTTGGGTTCTGAGCTTTAAACACATTTTTCCCAGCATTCATTTGGTAAGGGAGGAGAACCTTATCTAGCCAGCAGCTGTGTCTATGTAACCTCATTTAAACCTAACTACCCCAGGCAACAGCAAATCCTAGCATCATTATTATTTCCATATGCAAATGAGATCAGAGTCTCAGTGCAGTTACTTTTCCAAAGCTTTACAAACAAAAAATGCAGAGCTTAGATTGAAATTGGTTCTTTCTAACCCCAAAGTTCCAAATCTTTCTTCCATAAATGTTATCTTTAACATACCCCCAAATATTTACATTTTAGCTCCCTATTTCATCTTTCCTACTAATTATATTTTTAAAATACCATTTTTAAAATCAATTCGCACCATTTATATTGCTTACAGTGTAATAAAATAGTCATTTAGCCAATGAGTATACATTAGTTTGTGAGAACAGACCACACTAGTTGCTAATATAGTATGATCACATAATTTGCCATCTAAACCCAAACATTTTCCAACTCAGAAAGGGGATTCTGACAGGGTGTTGGAACAACTCCCATAAACTAGCAGTGTCCTGGAAAAACCAGGAGAACTTATCACTCTACTTACAGGGAATTCCACATGATTTACAAACTCCCACACAAAAGATATCCCCATATATAGTTCTGACAATTCACTCAGAGGAGCAAAGGAAAATTGAGCTTCGGTGATAAATCTTAAAAGATCCCAAGAAGACCAATGCCTTTTCCAAGTGGCTGATTTCTCCTAGTACTCTCTGGCTAGTTCGGTCAGGAGAGCAGGGCAGTAATATGGATAATCACAAGCACTTACCACTGGCTTTGAAAAGCATTGCATTTTTTGACCACCCTATTGTTTACTAACATTTGCCTAGGATGACTTACAATAATTATTCCGTACTCAGCAGGCTAAAGCTCTCTTTAAATGTTTCATGAAGTACACGATCAATACCAAGGGAAGGAAGATCAAATAAGATTCTGCCTCTATTGAGAGGGACACTGAGTCAGGGGTAGAGAGAAATAGAAAGAGCAGAAAAAGAGAAAGGAGAGACACAGATAGAAACATAGAAGAGCAAAGAGACAGAGAAAGACATGAAGCCAGAAAACCTCAGAGACAGAGAAAAAGAGGGAGACAGAGAGACAAAGATAGAAACTAAGCGACAAAGACTAAGAAGGAGACAGGGGGCTAGAGAAGACGAAGACCACGAGAGACTAAGAGGCTGACAGGTGAGCATTCATTTTATGAGGAACAGGTGTCGCTAATTAGTCAAATTTATTCCATTTGCATTTGGAATCGGCAGATTATTTTCAGCAAATTCAAGTATCTTCTGGCTGCCTTCTTCTGAACTAACTGACAGACAAGGTAACTGTTTTACAATCAGGCAAAACAAAACAGGTCAATTAGGAAGGTCAATTGTCTGCCTCCAAAATGTATAAAGTTACTAGACAAAGTGTGGGTATCTTCCCCCTCCTATTCAGTCACCAACACTGTTGCAAGCTTTCTTAACAGTGAACAATTTGGGGTTGACTGCAAGAGGGTCTGGTAGCAATTTTCAGCAAGCATTCTTACCAGAGTATGAACCCCAAATCATCTGGGGCCCTGTATTTTCAGGAATGAATTTGAAAACACAAATACAAAATGAACTCTGTGTCTGTGTCTGTGTGCATGTGTGCATGTGTGTGTGTGTGTGTGTGTGTGTGTGTGTGTGTAAAAAATAGACATGCTGGCAGTTAAGTTCACATTTGCAACTAGTGAAAAATGTACTTCCTACCACAGTGTCCATATCATTGCTAATGAATCAGCTTGTCACTGATTCAAAGGGGGACACAGGCAGGATCACAGTGCCTCTGAAACTCCTGGTGATTTCTGTCATAGTTATTGATCCATGGGAAGGCGCCATGTCTGTCAAAACATTATTAGCCATTTTCTTCCACAGGCTTAAGATCTAGGAAGAAAAACACTGTCCGTAATTCAAAAACACAAAATGGAAGCTGCACAGAGCTGTGAATTATGGAATAGGGGCCTTTATTTCCAAGCCAGGCATGGGAAATAAGTTTTTGCTATCAGCCGTACTGCAAAAAAGGAGGAAGATAAGCATAGCTTTCATTGTGGTGAAATTACCACTTCTATTAACATCATTGGTACTTGTGGAATTCATAATTAATGGCCCATCACTCAGCACTGAAACCTGACATTTACATGTGATGGCATTTCTTATGTAACAGAAAAAGCAGCCAGTGAAGAATGGCCACTTGCATATATCGCTATTGAGATCTGCATGGAAGGAAAAATGGAGCAATCAACATGATGATGGGCTGATTTGTCTTCAGTAATGTCAGACATTGTAAGATTAAAAAAAAGAAGCCAAACTTTTCCACTGGTAAAAATGAATGCATTTTCATTCAATTCTAGCACAATTAAAGGGGCATACATATTTGTACATTTTTTATTCTGTTTTTGTATTGCTTTGCTTTATGGTTTTTGAAGTGCCTAGTATATTAGTAGTTTGGTTTGACTTTTGAATGCAGGGATATGGGAGTTGACTTAATTTTGAGTTCGAATGCAATACATTTGTGAAGTTATCATCGGACTCAATGGTTTACATAGCCAATTAATTTAAAATAATCTGTCTATTATAGGTGACAATAAATATTAATTTAATAAATTAATAAAGGAGTGATAATCACTCCACAAATACATATTAATACCTAATGTATGTAACGCGTTATGCAAAATAGGGTAAGATACTTTCTCATCTCATGTAAATGTTTCTGCTCAAATGTATCTTCAACTCTTCCCAGGACACTATATTTAAAACTACAAGTCTTCCCCACCCCACCTCCCACCCTTGGCCACCAAAGAAGTCTCTAGTTCCCATCCCTGCTTTCTATCTGACATATTTTATATTTTGCTATTTATTTTTATTATTTCTTCTTACCCAACTATAGAATAGACTTTTTTGGTCTGGTTTATTCAGTACATTATTTCCAACACCTGGGACAGTGCCTAGCACATAGTTGACACTCAACAAATGTTTTTTGAATGAATGAATTAATAAACAGAATCCTCCCCTCAAGGAATTCAGGGTTTAGTGAGAGAAAATGACAAATCAATCCTGCGATGTAATAGGTGTTGATATAGATGTAAATGGTTAGATTCTCAAGATCAAAGACTTTTTCCTACATGACCGCTATATATCTACAGTTCTGCAAAGAACATCATTCATGATGTTTGTAATATATGCGTTATGATAAATGCTTTTTGAATATATAAATAAATATATATGAGCTGAAAAGTAATCTTTCAAAGGGTCTTCAGTGTCTGTGGGGGTAAATATCCAATATACTAAGACACTTTGGTGGTTGGCTCAACTTCACCATCAATTTTCTTTGAGTGTTATTGGCTGGGAAATGCAGTCCCACTCCCTTAGTGTTAGCAGTATTATCCTCAGCAGAGTGTATTTGCGCACACAGCTGTCCATCTAGGGTGTGAGGAGGAGACTGCTTCACACACTATGAGGAAGCACATTACGCAAATCCTAAATTCTAAATGCATCTGCTAATTACAGACAAGTAGCTAATCTACCTGTACTGAGACCATGACATAAGATATATTGTCTGATTTCATGCTTTCAGTAGATACTGATTGAACATTTTGTATATTAAGCACTGAACAAAGTAATGAGAATAAAGTAATGAATAAGAAAGATACAGTTTCTGATTTAATGATATGGTTGAGTATAATCAACCATCTAATTATGTATTTTCTACTCATCCCATCTAGTTTGTGCTCTTCTGTTCCTCTGTTTCTGACTTCTTTTGAGTTAATTAAATATTTCAGGTATTCTGTTTTAATTCCTGTATTGGAGTTTTGACTATACCTCCTTATATTATTTTGATTGTTTCTCTATAATCTATAGATTCTGATGTCTCCTTCACTTCTTATAGACTACTTCGAGTTCACATTGTGGTTTCAAATTTCACTGATTCATATTGTATTGTTTAAATTCCATCGATGCTTCCCAAACCTTTATGTTATTATTGTCAGAAATTTTACATCTACAAATATAATAAACTCCACCAGATATTTTTTGTTTTAAATAAAGAAAATAGGAGAGGAAATCAAGTTATTTCATATTCATTTATTATTTTCAATTTCCAGTGTTCCTTATTTCTCTCTGTAGATGCAAGTTTCCATATTATGTCATTTCCTTTCAGCCGAAGGAAATTCCTTTTCTTAGCATTTCTTATAATGCAATTATATTAGCTATGAACTACCACAACTTTAGTTTATCTCAAAATATATTTATTTCACTTTCGGTTTCAAAATCATAGATAGAATACTAGGTTGATAGTCTTTGCATTCCCCTAAGAACTTCGAGGATGTCATTTCATTATTTCTCTGGTGGGAAAGCATTCTCTCATTATTGTACTCCATATACATGTGTCCTTTTCTTCTGCTTTCTTTTTAAAGATTTTTCTCATTTTCAATTTTCAGCGGTTTCACCATGATGTAGCTACATGTGATTCTTCTTGCATTTATATTGCTTGGTTTCAACAAGTTTCACTGATGTTTTTAAACAAATGTGGAATATTTTGCTTATTTTTTCTTCAAAATATTCTCCTTCCTCCCCTCTGGTTCTCCAGATATATTTATATAGGACTTCATATGTCACACAGAGGACTAAGGCTCTATTTTTTTATTAATTTTTCTCAATATTATTCAGATTTATTTATTTTGATCTCCAGTCAAGCTCATAACACTTTCATTAGTAGTTCTAGATATGCTAAGTCCATTTAATGAAGGTTGTCTGTTTGTTGATTATTTCCCTAGCTGTGCAGAAGCTTTTTAATTTAATTAAGTCCCATTTTTTATAGTTTTTGTTGCTATGATTGCCATTGGGGTACTCTACATAAATTCTTTGCCTAGGCCGATATCTAGAACAGTTTTTTCAACATTTTCTTCTAGAATTCTTATGGTTTCATGTCTTACATGTAAGTCTTTTATCCATTTGAATTAATTTTTGTGCGTGGTGAGAGACATGGATCCTGTTTCATTCTTCTACATGCAGCTATCCAATTCTCCCAGCACCATTTATTGAACAGGGCTTCTTTTCCCCAGTGTATGTTGTTGTCTGCTTTGTCAAAGATCAGTTGGCTCTATGTGAATGGATTTATATCTGGGTTCTCTGTCTTTTCCCATTGATCTATATCTCTATTTTTATGCCAATACCATACTATTTTGGTTACTATATCCTTGTAGTATAGTTTGAAATCTGGTAATGTGATGCCTCCAGATTTGTACTTTTTGCTCAAGATTGCTTTGTCTATTTAAGCACTTTTCTGGTTTCAAATTCCAATGTGTAGAATTTTTTTTCTACGTATGTGATATATGACATCGGTATTTTGATGGGGATTACTTTGAATCTGTAAATCACTTTGGGTAGTATGGACATTTGAACAATGTTGATTTTGCCAATCCATGAACATGATATGTTTTCCCCTTTGTATCATATGTGATTTCTTTCCTCAATGTTTCATAGTTCTCTTTGTAGAGATCTTTCACCTCCTTAGTTAAGTGTATTCCTAGGTATTTTATTTTCTTTGTGGCTATTGTGGATGGTGTTGAGTCTTTGATTTGACTCTCAGCTTGACTGTTGTTGTGTATACGAATGATACTGTTTTGTGCACATTGATTTTATAACCTGGGATTTTGCTGAATTTATTTATCAATTCCAGGAGTCTCTTGGTGGAGACTTTTGGGTTTTGTAGATACAAGGTCATATTGTCAGCAAAAATTGATAGTTTGACCTCCTCTTTCCACATTTGGATATACTTGATTTCTTTCTCTTATCTGATTTCTCTGGCTAGGACTTCCAGCAACATTTTGAATAGAAGTGGTGACACTGGGCACCCTTGTCTTGTTCCAGTTTGAAGTGGGAATGCTTTCAACTTTTCCCCAATCAGTTTGATGTTGACTGTGGGTTTGTCATATGTGGCTTATTTCTAAGATATGTTCCATGTAAGCCTACTTTGTTAAGAGTTTTTATCATGAAAAAGTGCTGAATTTTGTCAACTGCTTTTTCTGTCTCTATTGAGATGATTGTATGATCTTTGTTTTTGCTTCTGTTTATGTGGTGAATCACATTAATTGACTTCCATATGTTGAACCATCCCTGGGATAAAGCCCACTTAGTCATGGTGGAATATTTTTTTGATGTGCTATTGAATTTGGTTTGCTAGTACTTTACTGAGGATTTTACATCTATTTCACAAGGCATATTCATCTGTAATATTCTTTCTTTGTTGTGTCCTTTCCTAGCTTTGGTATCAAGGTGATACTGGCTTCATAGAATGAGTTGGGGAGAATTCCCTCCTCGATATTATGGAATCATTTCTGCAGTATAGGTACAAGCTCTTCTTTGTAGGTCTGGTGAAATTTGGCTGTTCATCCATCTGGTCTGGGGCTTTTTTTTTTTATTATTAAATATGAGACTCAAATAAGTTTAATGACCTGACAAGTTTACTAAGCTTAAAGAAGCAAAATAGGGTCTAAAATCTTAGACTTCTAACTCCTACTTATAATTGAAAACATGTATACCTTACCAAATTAGGAATGGGGTGGAAGATAACATTAATGCCTGTGAGTGCTTGGGAAGCTGGAAGCTTCCTCCCCCATACCCAGGCCTAAGAGTCCTGGAAACTGTCATAGAGACTGTGCTTGGTAGATACCAGAATTTATGGACAAAGCTGGAAATAAAGGAACTGGCAAGTATTTCTTGAGTGTCTGCCATGTGCCAGTTTTAAGGATGTTTGTACAGTTTGGATAGATGTGAAGAAGTCAGATCTAAAGCAAAGAATCTGGGTAAAAGGTAAACCTAAAATGCTTGTCCTGTGATAGAGGGCTGGTAGGAGATCCTCTCTGTAATTCCTTATCAGAATCAGGTCTCAGTCCACAACAGGGTGTGATACCCAGAACAATAGGATATGATGTTGGAACAATAGGGAAGCAGAGAAGTAGGTCTCTCTTCCTTCAGGCAAGTTGAAGACAAAGCAGGGAAAGTTTGCCAGGGGAAAGTGTGTTTGAATTGGAGTTATAAAGGATACATAGAGATAAGGAAGTTGATAATTGGTGACCAGCTGACAGATTGAGGAAACAGACACACGGTGGCATAAAGGTTTGAAATGGCATAATGGAGGGAGCAGAATACCTGCTTGGGGAGCTAGAGTAAAACCCTAATTCCTCAGAGAAGTTTACAAAGGAGAAAGTATTTCGATGGACGCACCCTGCTAGAAGTGGAGCAGAAAGAAGCAAAGTATAGAGTCTGCTTTATGTAAAGCAGATTTATTTTACAATTTAAAAGCTTACTTAGATACTAATTTAGGAAATGAAATTGGATCTTATTTAGATATCCAAATGGAACATATTCACTCCTTTGTCAGACATTTATTAATCTTCCATTATGTGCCACATCCTCAACCAGCCCTTGTGATATCAAGTGAAGGTAATATTTCACACTGCATGAATGTCCAGACCCCAGGAGGGTCTGCTTTGTGAGTTCCAGCAAAGGCAGCAGGGGTAGAGTGACCATTGGTTGACAATAGAGAGCCATAGGATAGGGGGTTGAAAATCCTATCAGAGAGTAAGACTTGGGGTCCTTAATAGAAAGTATGGGTATTTTATGAAAGATAATATGAAAGTTTTAGAGGATTTTTAAGCAGGGGGATGATCTGATTTGATTTACGTATTTACTACTTCATTTTGTCACTACCCCTCCCCCCCCCCCCGCCCCAATCCCACACACATAAGCATTTTGGCCAATAGACGCTGGTGAGGGGTGGAACAGCCCCAAATGGAAATAGATCATCTTGTAGCTGGAACTGTTGTATTATTCCAACTTTTGACCCAAACGACTTACTGAGGCAAAAATCTCAATCAATGGAGGTTTATTAAGCCAAAGTTGGGGATGTGCCTGGGAAAAACACATAGGAACCACAGACAAATCTATAGTTGTTTTTCTGAAGATCAATTTGAAGAATTTGAAAGCTTCTGCATGTAAAGGCAAACAGAGAGAAAGAAAAAAAAGCAGGCCTGCCCCCCTAGCCCAAGCAAAATGGTGATGTTCTATATTTTCATGAGGCCCAAGAAATCTACAACCTACATTTTACATAAGACAAGGGGACTGTGAGAAGCGTAAAAGAGAGTGAAGGAAGCATCAATTATGCAGATGTCCCTGGGCAGGTGGAAGAATGTCTGATAAACTTATAATTCATTATGAGTGTGGAATCTCTCCTTTTAGGTGCTAGACATAGCCTGTGAACCCAAAGTTACAATTTGCATATTCTTGATTGTGAGAGGCCAGTAAGGAATTTCCTTAATGAATGATCTGTGGGGAGAGTCCTTCACAGATACCTGAGGCCTTTATCTTTCCTTTTGCATAAGGAGTTGGGGGTGAGGTGTGTGGGGGGTTTGAGGGGTCCCTGAGATTTTGATTTTCGTTTTACAGAACATTGGAATTATAAAGTAGGAAAAAAAAACAAGTGCTATGTTTTCCAGGTTTATATTGCAAAAATGGTAAAACCTTGATTTAAACAGGTTTCTGGGTGTTGCTTTATGTTTTGACTCCTTCCATACTGATTTGGAGAAGGCAATACATATTAACATGGAAATTCAGGTGGCTGAGACCTCAGAGTGGGTAAGTTGATGATAAATTGGACAGCGGGCCCCTGACACCAAAAGTTATTTGAGCGGTTATCAGTGCAGTTTGCTGCCTTGCCCACGCAGCCACTATTAATTTTTCTTGAGTCTTCTCCAACTTTCGAACTCACAGATACCGCTCTGTCTATTTCCGGGTTAATGTTTTACAAAAATACCTTGCTTCTTTTTTGGAATTACTCTGCTTGAATAAGTTCCATTCGTTAATGTCTGTATGGAAAAAATGTGAAAGATTGTCACATCTCTGGGCATGTCAGCATATGCTAATGAAGTTGCATATCAAGGACATTTATTTTCTCACTTTCGGGAAGGCAAAGGTACTAACACATGATTGCAGTGTGAATCATTTATGCGAAGCATCAGTCTCCTTCTGTAATCAAAGATGGGGAGCAAAGAGAACAGAAAATTGTCATGTGCACCCTAAAGGCTGGTTTGAATATTGAAATTTCAATCCAGTTAACTCTTTCAATGATACTTGTTTTACCCCTCATCTGTATGGACCCAAAAAAGCCACCAATTTTACTTTTGCCATTCAACACATATATTTTCATGATTCTGTTTTCACTCGCTAATCATGATCTCTAATGCAATATAAGGAAAAGATGTTTTTTAAAAAACTCAAGTAAGGAGAAAAACAGAAACAAAGGATTTTTACTTCCTTTTGGGGTCCCAACCCACTGCCTGTGATTGCCAGATGGGCCGGCTGCCTCCCCTATCCTCCCTGCCTGGCTTCTCTGATAAACCCTGCAGCATGGCCAGTTTCTCTCTGCAGACGGCATTAACAGAACTGATCGTGTATCTTCTAGGTTTCCTCTACGCTCAGAACAGCACCAAGCGCAGCATTAAAGAGCGGCTCATGAAGCTCTTACCCTGCTCAGCTGTTAAAACGTCGTCTCCTGCTATTCAAAGCAAGTTTGGTTTCTTTTACCCCCAAAACTGTTTGCTTGTTTTGTTTGTTTAGGTCTGCATGCATTGCAGTTTTCTGCTTCTAAAAAGAATCAATATATTATATTCCGCAAAACCAACTCTATTGATGTACTCATGTTTACCTAAATACCCAGGAGAACTTTTGGGCAATTATGAGGCATTTCCCACTTGGCAGCCTGACAGCACAGTGTTGGTGACAGGAGCCTGTGCTTCTAAGCACTGAAGCATTTTTGTTTGATCCTGAGGGGTGGGGATTAGACTCAAGTTATTCTCAGGATGTCTATGCCTAACCTGTTAGCACAGTGGCTGGACACTTCAAACATGTGGACTTGTAAGTTTCTTGATTCTCAAGCACTGGGTGTGTAATTTAGATACTGTGAAACCTCAGAAATATAATACGATTAGAAAAAATACTACAAAGCATAAAACATTTAAATAAATGTGACTTTTCTTCTTTGTTCCCTCTTTCTCTGTATCAGTCAGGATTCTCTAGAAAAACAAACCAATATATACATACTTAGATACACATATGCATATAGTTACACGTAGATGCACACACGCATATGTGTATCTGCCATTTCCAAAATTCATAGGGTAGATTGGCAGCTGGAAACTCAGGAAGGATTTGATGCTGCAATCTTGAGGCAAAATTTCTTCTCCAGGAAGCCTCAGTTTTTGTTTAGGGACTTCAACTGATTAGATAAGGCTCACCCACATTATTCAGGGTAATCTACCCTTTATGTAATGTCGATTGATTGCAGGCATTAAACATATCTACAAAATACCTTCACAGCAACACGTAGATTAGTATCTGATTAAATAACTGTGTATGATAGCCCATATAAAAAGATAAGTCATCTTTTTCTCTCCAATTTTGTGGCATTCATCCTTAAGAAGCGGAAAATACAGGTTATCTAAACAGAAATTTCCAATTTATTTATTTATTTATTTATT
>CAUYSK010068132.1:0-39917 GCA_963575035.1 Avahi laniger | reverse complement strand
AGTCCCACCCCAGCGTGGCAATCCCACCCCGGCGTGGCCATACGGGCGGAGTGGGTATTGCTAGCGGCTTCTGTTTCCGTCGCCGTGCAAGGCGCACCACGCAATGGGATGGACATATTGCAAACCTGGATTTAAGGGGGGGGGGCACGGGCAACACACATAACCTAAACATCTTTACCCCCATATTAGGCTGAAATAAAAAAAAAAAAGTTACACATACACAAAATGCCGAAAAAAAAAAAAAAGAATACCTAACAGGCCCAATGAACTCTGTCTGGGTGATGGGCACACTTGCACTCGTAACTCAAGCATTATAAAAGTGATCCATGTAACCAAAAGATTTGTATCCCTGTAATATTTTGACATAAAAAATAAATAAAATTATTTCTGCACTAAAAAAAGAAAAGAATAGTCGACAAAAGGGTAAAAGGGTGGTAGTTGAAAGGACAGAAAAATTGAATTACCAAGTAAGTTAGACAGAGCAAGTTAAACAGAAAAGTAAATCGAGAGAAGATAGAGGTAATTTGAAAATGTCAATATAAACTCATAACCAACAGGAAAATATTCTTCCTATCATTTTTGGAGTAACTATTTACTGCAAGTACTCAATGGGAATTATTTTCATTCCTTTCTTGGCTCCAGTTTTTAAGGCTTAATATCATTGACTAAGGTAACTAGAACTCCTGGGAAAATAGCTAATGCCATGTCTTGAGGCATACCAGATAAAAGTGGACCTGAAATATTTTATTGTAAAAAAACAAACATATTTTCAGGGATGTTTGGGGCTGTGTTAAAAAGGGCAAAGAGGTCAGCAGTTTAAAAAGGCTGTTAGTGGCTAAGCTGATAAAGTTTGAGCAGAATGATAAAAATTATAGCCAATTGAAATGAGTTGAGGTTGTTAAAGGAGGTCTGTGTCTATAATTATGCAAAAATAGGGAAACTAACACAAAATGCTAAAGAGTATTTGTAATGTACTTGAGTTTCTAATATGCATAGGGGAGACTATGTATTATATAAATCAAATGACATACATCCTACCTTGTAGTTTTAGTCAATCAAAGAATTATAAAGTAGATAAAGATTTTTTTTAAATAGAAAGTGGAAATGCAGAAAGACATACAAAAGATATGGTAATTTTGCATAAACTGTTTGGCTATCTTTATATTTTCTGTAAGCAGATCATCATGGCTCCTTTTTGTGGACTAGTATAGTAACTTTTTGTGTCCCAGCCTGTAAAATTGTGGTAGTCCTGTATGAGATAAAATTAATAGTACTGTGAAATGTCATGTGGTTGTCTGGAAATGAAAATTTATATAGTGAACTGGGCCCAAGACTGTGGTGTGGCAAGAGCATGGCATTCAGGGGAGGTAGATGTCACTCTTGTTTCTCTTGTAGGGAAAGAGTAACTGCCTCTCATACATTTCTATGAGGAATTGGACCAGTGCCCCTAAACAACAATCTCTAGTCATTGTAACCTCAAGACTTCTTGGAGAGGGTTGTGGTTTGTGTATTCCTTGTAGCTAAGATTCTTTGGAGGCAGTCCATATGGAAAATTACAGGATTTTTTTGAGCAGAAGGAGTGTGGTGGGACAGGGAATGAATGCTCATTCCTCATTCTTGATATTTTCTTACAAATGGAAGGAATGATTTGTGTTGGAACATCCCTGGCCACTCTTCATACTTCAATCATTCTTTGGCTGCAGCAGAGAGAATACGGATGAGTTTGACTGTTAAGATTGTGTTTGAATGGGTTCCACAAATTGTATGTGTTAGACAATTAATCCCCAATGTGGTGATGTGCTGGGAGGTGAGGTCAGATAGATAGTGTTCGGATCATGAGGGTTTCACCTTCTGAATGATTAATGCCCTTATTGTGGGAGTGGGTTCCTTATTGTTGCAGTGCGTTCCTTATAAAAGGTAAAGTTCAGCCTCCTTTTGCATTTGCAGACACAGACAAACACATTCCCTCTCTCTCTCTCTCTCTTTCTCTCTTTCCCCTTCTGCTATGGGATGATGCAGCCTCTGGATCTTAGACTTCCCAGCATCCAGAACTGTGAGGAAATAAATTTCTGTTCTTTATAAATTACCCAGTCTGCGGTATCTTATTATAGCAGCACAAAACAGAATAAGACAGATTGGAAGGAGGAAAAGGGCATAAGTAGCCCAGCCTCTTCCTCTTGCATGCTACTCTGAAAACTGTATCATTAGTAAGTTTCAGATGTTTTATGTTCCTTAGTGCCACAAGTCTCACCTGGGCTGCACCGACCCTCCCTTTTCATGGGAGAGGCTTGCTCCACACCAGTCTTGCCTGTGACCGCGTGGAGTCTGATTTTGTGATTATGATGAGTAGAGACACTCTTCCAATGACAGAAGTTATGTCCTACGGGCCATCCTTTATCAGTAGTGCAGGTGATAGCACATTTCAACAATTACGGTGTACTTTTCACATTTATCATTACTGAAATTGCAAAATGTCTTATAGCCCATGAACTATTAGAGTTTTTGAAATATAACATTTTGTTCTTTAATCTGCCAATCCTGTGTCTTATTTCACAATTTGTTCAGATCCTAGATAGGAAAGTAGACTGCTACTTATTGGTCTCTGAAGATCCTAACATGTATGTAAAAACAGAGCAAAATTCTAATTGGAAAACCGAAAATGTTAACATGCAAAATATTTTTATTCCTACCCAGAGAACACTTTAAAGTAGAAATAAATTTCAACTGTTAAGGTTGAATTCATTCTGACACAGCAATGAAAAATACTTTGGGAAAAAATGGAAGAAATGTTAGGCACAAGTAGAAGTAAGAAACAGAGGAGTAGGTCAAATCTATGGTGTTTAAAAAGTATTGCTTCTCAATGAAATGCCTGGGGCTTGCTAAGAGAATGCTATACTTTGAAAGAATGAACTGGAGAGTTGATATTTTATGTAGTTTATGTAGTTGATATTTTCTGTTATTATAATAATAGAATATCTTTTTATATTAGCATTAAACTAATGTAGCAAAGTAATATGGTTTAAAAAATGAAATGAAGCAAGGAGAACATGCAGAAAAAAACCACAATATACTCTTTTTTATGGAGAGATAATCAAGAGTAAAAAGATACTTTCAGAGATTGAATCATTTTGAATTGAAGGAATTGATTAGAAGTAGAATTCAGAAGGGGATATATTTTACAGAGGGAATGAATATTAGCTAGTATTAATAGAAATAAAAAAAATAAACACCATTAATAAGTTCAGGGAAACAACATAGCTCAGCCTCACCGTGAATGAAAATAGAAAAGAGAAAAAAACAAAATAATAACAACAAAAACAAAAAGATAACATCAACAACAACGATCACCACCACTACCACGACCACCACAAAAAACAAGGAGAGAAACCAGGTAGCAAGGGTAGGTAGAATACTTCTGTCTTTTGATCAAAACATTTTAGCCTAAAATCACAGGGAAAGTTTAGGAAGATGACGTTTTCAGCAGTGATTGCACCAGGAAGAATCCACAGGACTGTTGCCGTGGCAACAGGAGTCTTCTTTGCGGTAATGTCATCACTATGAGGGAAAAGACGTGCAAACTTTAACTACAAGTGGTGTCACAAATGGTCTCCTTAAACTTCCTTGAGCAGAAGTCCAGTTGGTATTTAGGAAGAATTTGTGCCACAGACAAAAGGTTCAGTCATAAAGGGAAAAATGTGAGTATGTATATAATGGCTAACGGAGCCTACACAAACACTGTTGTTTTTCACAGACTCAGTCAAGATCACCATGTGCCTGTTAAGTTACGTTGCTTTGCCTCTTTGACTCACCAGCATCTACACCTGGAAAGAAACTTGAACTGGGAAAACAAGATGTCTATTAGCTCAGTTGACCTCTGGTCAATTTGGAATCCTCTGATTATAACAATGCTTTTTTTTTTTTTTTTTTTTTTAGCAGGGCTGAGTCTGCCAGAGAATTTTCTAAGGATAGTATAGAGATATTACAGAAACTATATCTTGCTTAACTTCAAAGCCCCTAGAATGGATGTCACATACGTAATAGATAGTTAATGTATAGATAGTGATTTGAATTAGCTGAGAGCAAGTAGGACAGGACTCTGAAGGAATGAACAACAGGGTTTACAAACTTGATGGAAGAGGAGCAGAAGGAGGCTGGGACGGCACTTTGAATGTTTGCAGCTGCAAGTGCATTGATAATTTTGGAGGTAGGAAAAATGTCATCGAATGACAGGTAGGAAAAATTTTACTGAGGGGCCTGAAGCATAGTCACAATCCACATAACAATATTTCAGTCAATGATGGACCATATATATGACAGTGGTCCTATAATAAGATTACAATACTATATTTTTGATGTAAGTTTTCTGTGTTTAGATACACAAATACTTACCATTGTGTTACAATTGCCCACAAAATCCACTTCAGCAACATGCTATACAGGTTTGTAGCCTAGGAGCAATAGGGTAAGTGTCCAGTAGACAATACCATCTAGGTTTGTCTATGATGTTCACACAATGACAAAATTGCCTAATGACACATTTCTCAGAACAGATCGTCTCCTGATCATTAAGTGACATGTGACTGTGCGTTTAATTCTGCCTACCTCAATTTTTTAATGAGGACTTGCTTACTCCAGTGGATCAATTTACTGTGTTTAAACTATCACGCCATCATTTTTAGAGAATGGTTGTATCAGTGGTCAATGAGCTTTATTTAGGCAAGATTAGAGGCTTTCTAGGTTGAACAAAATAGGCAAGGCTATATTGTAGATAATGGAATTTGTAGGCAGATAATTCTAGCATTATAGCCTATCATAGTATTTTGGGGGAACATGAATTTGAAGCAAAAAAGGTCAAGAATGTATTTGGGCAGAACAAATTATTAGGCAAAGACCTGGAAAGAAGGATGATCCTTATTAGTTCTTACACTCTGGAAGCATAAATATAATTCTGTGTGAAAGATGTGGTCTTTTAGGTGTTTTTCCATTCTATAATGATGAATGATAGGTCTTAGCAATTCCTTTTCCCTCACTTTGATGTCTCTCTGGTCAAAATGAAGCCTGATCCATAGGATTTAGAAATCTTTGCTTTAACAGTGGTTAATGCCCCACAAGGTGACCTGTGAAGGTACTCAACTGAATTTATTGGTCTCCTAGAAAAACTGGGGCACTAAGGTTAGAAAGAAGGGCAAGGGGAGAGTTCAATTAGATGGAAGAACCAAATGATGGAATTAGTACCAGTAGACACTGGAAAGGTAATAGCAGCGTGGGTATCAGCCAATGGTAGAAGGGATAAACTTGTACCTTTAAGTGTATAGAGTCAGTAATGCCTAAACTTTGTCACATAAACCACATGTTGGCATCGGTGTCATTTAGAGTTTATGTTCAAACAAAAAAACAAAATACAAACAGATACCTACTCTGACTAGTTTAAGCAGAAAAAGAATTTATTAAAAACACATTAGATTCACAGAATCTCCAGTAAAGCCAGAGAAACTGGCTCGGAGAAGGCTCTACACAGGAACAAGGCCCAAAGTAGATATCAGAATTGCTTCTGTGAAGATATCATTGAAACCACCATTTTTGCGAGGTAGGCTGTTGTTTATTTTTCAATTTTATTATATTTCTTTCTTTTTAAAATTTATTTGTAGAATTTCTTTAAATAATATGGATGTTAATGCTTAATTGATTTATGTGTGGTAAATATTTTCTCATTATACTTCTTTTCTTTTTCATTTTAAAAATACTGTGTATTTAGGTACCAACTACATTGAATCAAGTTTGGCAGTTGTGTTTTCTAAATCTTCTATGTCCTTATTGACTTTTGTCCTGCTTATTTAACCAATTACTGAGGGAAATGTTTTAAATTCTATCACTCCCTATGATTATGGATGTGTCCATTCCTTGGACTTCAGTCAATTTTTTCTATATCTATATACTTTAGGCTATGCTATTGAATGCATATGTATTTATAATTGCTCTATATTTCTGATAAATTGATCACCTTATTATATAGAGAATATCTTTACCTACAGTGATGCTTATCACTTTTGAAGATAGTTTTTATCTGATAAAAATAGGCCAGTTACTTCACTAATATTCTTTTGGTCAAAATTTTGATAACTTGTTAATATCCTCCAGATTCTAAAGTTCCCTGATTTCATAAAAAGTACAGAGTGTTCAGTCATACAGTTTGGTTGGGAATATCAACGTAAGAGAACCACGCAGATCAAAAGTTCCTGTGCAAGCCTGTGTCAGGCTAGGTTCTTGCGGTTTGCCATCTGTGCTGAGAATTTTGCTAAAAAATTTTTTAAGGCTGTTTCCTTTGTTGTTGAGGGCCTTTGGCCTTTCAAAAAATTAGATAACCCAAGTATTTTTCATTAGAGTCTTGCTTTCTTATCTGGAAGAAACTATCTGGTTTGTTGTTTACTTTTTTCCAAGCAAAAATTATATTTTACAAACACAAAACATTGCATAAATTATAATTGTACAGAAAGTGAAGTGATATGTTAACATTATAAAGCTAGTTAATGCCAGAGTAAGGGTAGAACTGAGCTCCAGCTCCAAAACCCACACTCTCCAATATGTTACTCCTAACTTCCTAAGATCCGATATACTATTCCTAACTTCCTAATACCAAATGATGAAGAAATTGATGAAATTCACTTCCTGTATTCGATATTCTGCAATGACTACAGAATGTTAGCACATGTGAAAGGAAGACATTTAGTATGAGAAGTAGCATATGGAACCTTTGAAAACATTATTTTGGGGCAGATTATGAATTAACCCTGAGTTTTCTTATTCCTAATTTACATACTTTAACATTACCAGCATTTCATTTATATTTGGACCATTTCATGTGTCTTGAAATATTGTTAGCATAATATAATACATATCTGAGAAAAAGGATTATACTTTTAAAATACTTCTTACCCATCATTTTTTGGGGTTTTTTTTGGTCCGTTTTTTGTCTTTTGTCTTTTTTTTTTTTTTCTTTCAGGAAGATTTGAAATTAGCCTTTGTAATTCAAAGGCTGTCTTATGTTTTCTATGTTTGTAACTCCAGTTAATCTGAAGACTGCTTTAAGGGCATTAGAGCTCATTTTGAGAAAATGAAACAAGTGCAATGACTGAAAAAGAAAAAAAGTTATGTAGTTAAGAGTAGTATGTTAGAAAAGCCATTGTTCTTAAACATTTATAAGGGCTCTTTTTTTTGACATATTTCAATTCCTGTAAGTGGCCACCTAATGAATAAATACGCTCTAGTAAGTGAAAATGTGTGGTAGGCATGGATGGATACACTTTGCTTCTCTAGCCAGAAAACCATACAACTAGAAATGGTCATGACAAGTACTAGATTATGGGATGGATGGCCTGTTTAAAGGACTGCAATGTATTGGTCTCAGTTTAAAGGGAAGAAAGGATGTGTGATTACTTAACATTATACCGACTCATGGTAGACACAGGCTACAAGCAAATATGTTTAAGGTATAATACCTGGAAATGCTTGCTTTTCTTAGTAAACTAGTGGAACTGAAACTGGGAGTTGAATAAATCAATGTTGTTTTATCCCGATAAGTTGATTTCATTTTTGTCTGCATAATTTATAATAATAACAAGGACAGTGACTAAGGAAACCAACATCAAGTCAAACAAGATGGGACACTATGTGTCTAAGGAAATTGTGAAAACTTGAAAATATATTATACATTTATATAAAGGGATTATGGATATGGGTCAGGAATTCATCACTGTGCTTAGAAATACACATCAATGAATGTGAAAGAGGACTCATTTTACTAACATTTTTATAAAACATAATCATTCTTTATTTTTATAAAATGATTAACAGTATTGTAGTAGGTTAATATTTAAATAGTTTAATTTTAAATATATTAAATAATTTAAATATACAAAAACATTTTTCAATTTATACAAGAAACTTATAAAAATAATATCTTAGTCTGATGTATCCTTTTTTTGTTTTAACTATAAGCATTTATCCAGTGTATTTTCTTTTTGCCCTTTGATCTAGTGTTCCTTCCACAAGGTAGTCTTTTTATAAAAATAAAGGTTTTGAGTGGACCAAATGAAAGTTCAAATTTTCTCAAAGGGCTTTTAAAAATGGTTTTCTTCACTAAAAGATAAAGTCTTACTACCTAACAAGATTTACTCTAGTTTTAGCTATCTGAAAGCATGCTTAAAAGAAAAATATTAGTAGATATTTTTTTCAGATGCACGTTAAGTTTCTGTCTTCAAAATTTGACACAGAAAATGATATAGAGAATAATGTCTATTCTGAAAGTGTCTGTAGATAAAGATCAGAATAATTGCATGCTATAATTTTAAATGGTCTCAAAAATCATTTACAGTCCTGCATCACATAACAACTATTTTGGTCAATGAAGGACCACATATATGATGGTGGTCCCATAGGACTGTAATATCACATTTTTATCCTATTTTTTCTATGTTTAGATACACAAATACTTAACATTGTGTTTTATTTGCCTACAGTATTCAAAATAGTAACATGCCGTACAGGTTTGTAGCCTAGGAGCAATAGGCTATACCATGTAGCCAATGTGTATAGTAGGCTATACCATTTAAGTTTGTGTAAATGTACTCTGTAATGTTGTACAAAGACAAAAATCTTTTAATGACACATTTCTCAGAATGTATCCCTGTTGTTAAGCTACACATGACTGTAATTTTACTGAGGCCTACTAATAGTAAATTACATGCCGAAGCAGATAAGCTAGTTAGTGGAAGAGCTGGGAGTAAATCTCAAGTTTTCTTATGTTTAATGAAATGCTTTCCCCACTATATATGATTTGTACCTAAATTTATATATGTATTTATGTATTTAACATTTTGGGACTATTGTGATTAATTGGAAACTGATCCTTATACATATGAAAGACACAGAAGAAAGAAGAGACACTCAAGAATACACAAAGTCATGGAAATTAAAAACCTGTTGCTGAATGACCCTTGGATCAATGATGATATTAAGATGGGTATCAAATGATTCCTTAAAGTGAATGATAAAGGGACACAAGATTTAAAAAGCTATGGGATACAATAAAAGCAGTCACAAGGGGAAAGTTCATAGCATTAAATTCCTACATCAAAAGGACAGAATGATCACAAAGTAAGAACCTAATGTTACATCTCAAGGAACTAGAACAAAAAGAAAAACCAAACCAAAAGCTAGCAGAAGAAAGGAAATCACAGAACTCAGAGCAGAGCTAAACAGAATGGAAATAATAAAAACAAAACAAAAAATACAAAGGATCAGTGAAACAAAAAGTTAATTCTTTGCAAAGATAAACAAAATAGAGAAACCTCTAGGTAAGTCAATCAGAAATGAAAAAGGAGACAACACAACTGATACCACAGAAATATAAAATCTCATTCGTGAATATTACAAAAATTTTTGTGCAAACAAACTAGAAAACCTAAAAGGAATGGATAAATTTATGGAAACACACAACTTCCCAAGCCTGTATCATGAAGAAATACAAATCTTGAATAAACTAATAAGGATCAATGACATTGAAGCAGTAATAAAAAAATCTCTCAATAACAACAACAAAAAGCCCTGGGCCAGATAGATTTATAGCCAAATTCTACCAGATGTATTATACAAAGAAAAACTGGAACTTATCCTGCAGAAACTATTCCATAACATTGAGAGGGAGGGAATCCTTCCTAACTCATTCTCTGAAGCCAGTATTGTCTTAATACCAAAGCCAAGAAAGGACACAACAAAAAAGAAAACTACAGACTGATATCCCTTGTGAACATATATGCAAAAATCCTCAACAAAATACTAGCAAACTGAATTCAACACCACATCAAAAATAATAATAATAACAATAATAATCCACTATGATCAAGGGGGTTTCCTCCCAGGAATGCAAGGATAGTTCAACATACGTAAATCAATAAATTTGATTCACCACATAAACAGAAGCAAAAACAAAGATCACATGATCAATAGATGCAAAAAAAATTTATAAAATCCATCACCCTTTCATGATAAAAACCCTCAACAAACTAGCCACAGAAGGAATATACTTCAAAATTATGAAAAATATATATGAGAAACCCAAAGCCAACATGAAACTGAATGGGGAAAGGTTGAAAGCATTCGCCCTGAGAGCTGGAACAAGACAAGGGTGCCCACTGTCACCATTTCTATTCAACATCATATTGGAAGGCCCAGCCAGAGCAATCAGACAAGAGAAAGAAATAAAGGACATTTAAATTCAGAAAGGAAGTCAAACTATCTCTATTTTCTAACAGTATCATCTTGTATCTAGAAAACCCTAAAGATTCCACCAATAGACTTCTGGAATAGATAAATAAATTCAGCAAAGTCTCAGGCTACAAAATCAATGTACACAAATCAGTAGCATTTCTATATACTGATAACAGTAAAGCAGAGAATCAAATCAAAAATTCAAGGCCATTCACAATAGCTACAAAGAAAATAAAACACCTAGGAATATACTTAATAAAGGAGGTGAAAGATCTCTGCAGGAGAACAACAAAACACTGATAAAAGAAATCACAGAGGACACAAACAAATAGAAAAACATCCCCTGCTCATATATTGGTAGAATAAACATTGTTAAAATGTTCATACTGCCCAAAGTGACTTATAGATTCAATGCAATCCCCATCAAAATACCAGGGTCATATTTCACAGGTGTGAAAAATAATCCTAAGTTTCATTTGGAACCAAAAGAGCCCAAATAGTCAAAGTATCTTATGGAAAAAGATCAAATCTGGAAGCATCACATTACCTGATTCCAAATTTTTCTACAAGTCTATAGTAACCAAAATAGCATGATACTGATATAAATGCAGGGACAAAGACCAATAGAACAGAATAGAGAACCCAGAAATGAATCCATTTCCCTACAACCAACTTGTCTTCAACAAAGCAGACTACATACACTGGGGAAAGGAAGCCCTATTCAATAAATGGTGCTGGGAAAACAGGATAGCCACATGTGGAAGAATGAAATGGGATGCCTATCTCTCACCATATACAAAAATTAATTCAAGATGGATTAAAGACTTAAATGTAAGGCATGAAGCCATAAACATTCTAGAAGAAAACATAGGAAAAACTCTTCTAGACATCTGCCTAGGCAAAGAATTTATGACTAAGACCACAAAGGTAAATACAGCAACAACGAAAATAAATAAATGGTACTTACTGAAATTAAAATCGTCTGCATGGCAAAGGAAATAATCAACAGATTGAATAGACAACCTAAAGAATGGGAGAAAATATTCACAAACGGTACATCCAACAAAGGATTAATATCCAGAATCTACAAAGAACTGAAACAAATCAGCAAGGAAAAGACAAACAATTCCATCAAAAAGTGGGCAAAAGACATGAGAAGATGTTTTTCAAAAGAAGTAAAAAATGGCCAACAAACATATGAAAAAATGCTTAACATCACTAATCATCAGGCAAATGCAAGTTAAAACCACAATAAGATACTACCTTACCCATATCAGAATGGCCATTATTAAAAAGTTAAAAAACAATAAATGCTGACATGAATTCAGAGAGAAAGGAATGCTTATTCACTGGTGATGGGACTATAGATTAGTACAACATCTATAGAAAACAAGATGGAGATTCCTCGAAGAAATAAATGTAGACCTACCATCTGATCCAATAATCCCACTGGTGGATATCTACACAAAGGAAAAGAAGCCATTTTATTAAAAAGATGATACTTGCACTCAAAAATTTATCACAACATGATTCACAATTGCAAAGATTTGGAATTAACCTAAGTTCCATGAATTCATGAGTGGGTAAAGAAAATACAGTACATACTTACCATGGAGTACTATTCCACCATAAAAAGGAATGAATTAATGTCATTTGCAGCAACTTGGATGGAACTGGAGACCATTATCCTAAGTGAATTGCCCCAGGAATGGTAAACCACAATATGTTCTCACTAATAAGTGGGAGCTAAACGATGGGCACACATGGACACGAAGCGAGTTTAAGGATGTGAGAAACCAAGAAGCGGAATGGTGGAAGGTGGAGTGAGGGATAAAAACTTACCTATTGACCTATTGAGTACAACAAACACTATTCTGGTGACAGGCACATTAAAAGCCCTGACTTAAGCATTACACAAGGTATCCACGTAACAAAAACACTTGTACTTCCTTAATATTTTGATAAATTTTTTAAAAAGTCATCTCAATTGGAAGGAAGAAGTAAATTGTCTTCATTCACAATTGTGATTGCATAATAGGGGCGAGTAAACTTCAACCTGTGAGCCAGCTTTCTGTCTCTGTAAATAATGTTTTATTGGAAAACACACACACACACACACACACACACACACACACTCACAAAGAATAGCCAAAATCCAAAACCCTGATAATGTCAAATATTAGTGAGAATGTGAAGCAACAGCAATTCTTTTTTTTATTATTTCAGAATATTATGGGGTATAAACACTTTGGTTACATGAATTGCTTTTGTGCCATTTGAGTCAAAGTTATAAGTGTGTCCATCACCAAGACAGCACACATTGTACCCGTTAGGTGTGAATTTACCCAACCCCTTCTCACCCCTCCCGCCTGCTTGGTTTCCACTGAGTTTTGCTACCATATATGCACATAAGTGTTGATTGATTAGTTCCAATTTACTAGTGAGTACATGTGGTATTTATTTTTCCATTCTTGTGATGCTTCACTTAGAAGAATGGTCTCCAGTTCCATCCAGGTTGTTAAAATGTGGAGTATGTATGCTATGGAGTGTGTATACTATATGGAGTACTACTCAGCCATAAAAAATGGTGAACTAATATCCTTTGCAACAGGAACTCTTACTCATTGCTGGTGGGAATGCAAAATGGTACAGTCACTTTGAAAGACAATTTGGCAGTTTCTTACAAAACTAAACATACTCTTACCATCTGATCCAGCAATCACATTCCACAGTATCTATCCAAATTAATGAAAACTTATGTTCACATAAAAACCTTCATATAGATGTTTATAGTAGATTTATTCATAATTGACAAAACTTGGAAACTACAAAGATGCCTTTCAGTGGTGAATGGATAAACTGCGGTACATCCAGACAATGGAATATTATTCAGCACTAAAAGGAGCTATGAAGCCATAAAAAGACATAGAAGAAATTTAAATGCATATTACTAAGTGAAAGAAGCTAATCTGAAAAAACTACATACTGTATAGTCTTTCCAGTTATGTGACTTTCTTGAAAAGGCTAAACTATGGAGACTTTAAAAGGACCAGTGTTTGTCGGTGTTTAGCCAGGAGGGAGGGATGAATAGACAGAGCCCAGATGATTTTAGGGGCAATAAAACTATTCTTTATGATTCTATACTGGTAGGTACATGTCATTATACATTTGTTAAATCCCATGGAATGCACAACACCAAGGGTGAAACTTAATGTAAGCCATGTGCTTTAGGTGATAATGCTGTATCAGTGTAGGTTCTTTGTAATAAATGTATCATTGTGGTGTGGGAACAGTAGCAGTGGAGTTTGTGTGTTTGGGGACAGGGAGTATAAGAAGACTCTGTACTTTCTGATAAATTTTTCTCTGAACCTAAAACTACTCTAACAAGTAAAGTTTATTTTAAGAAAAGGTGGAGGGAGGGGGAAAAACAACAATGTGGATTGGAATATTTGGGTAAAAGAATTCATGGAGAAGAAAAGACAGAGTGAGAAGGAAGAAAGGAAGGAAGGAAGGAAGGAAGGAAAGAAGAAAGGAAGGAAGGAATTTTAAGTTTAGGGAGTGACTTGAACAGAAGTATGGAGGCGGAGGTGGGTGTGAAATACAGAGAAATATACAGGGAAGGACATACTCACAGTGTAGGATCAGCAATATGGAAATGCTAAAGATGAAGAGAACTGAAGTACGGATCCTTGCACTTCCCCTCTTAGAGCAAAGACAAATAAGCCCATCCTAGTGTGGCCAGCCACAAGGCTGAGCTGTGTCCCCATGATTAGACTTCTGCCAAATGCTGACTCTGAAGCATTTGGGCGCCTGAGACTTATCTAATGGTGGGCATGATTTGATTCTGCATTATTTAATTGCCAGCTGCTGAGTGGATATTTGTAAAATACAATGATAATTACCTCAGGCAGTTTTTCTTTTTCTTTTTAGCAAAACTGCAGTTGCTTGCTAATTATGACTGATAAAGTTTACTTTATTGGGGTATCATCCACAGTGCAACAGACACTACAGGTTGAAAATATTAGGCTTGTGTTTCTCCTTTTGAATTTTTCTTTTTGACAGCAGCAGAATAGCACAAAGAAGGGAGATTTCATGGAGGTCCCCAAAGAGTTATGATTTTACAGTAGTGCTGATTTATCATCCAAGAGACCAGTTCATAAAATAAAAATGTAATAAAACATAATGGGGAATGGTTTTTCCTCATCCCTCCGCATAGCTCTTATTAACATTAATGGGAATTGTACGTGATTTTGGTAAGGGAAAGCTGCCTGGTTTTCCAAAGACTTTATATTTAGACTGATTCAATGAGAGAGTCCCACGTGCTTTCTTCAAGCACAATATGGAATAAAGGGAGGGACACAGGGCCCCTCTTTGGAGAATACTATGCTTTTCATTGGCATAATTTGATTTATTTTCCTATTCAGAAGTGTGAGGACAGAACAAGGGAACCATGAGGCGCAGAGAGAGGAGGGTGCTGTTTTATTGCTAAAGTCCAATGTGCCATGAATAACTTCACTTATAATAATAAGCTCAAACACACCCTTTAAAATAGATGTATTTTTTCTTTATTTAGTATTCCACATGGCATATTTTACTTCACCCCCAGTTCTGACAACATATTAAAAACATCTCAGAGGAAAAAAGAAAAGTAATGATTTTTTTTCCCCCTAATTGAATCAAGACCTTCGGGTCTCTCTGGAATTAAAGCAATTGCCTTTAGCATCTGCTTTTTCTTACTTGGTGAGTGCTGTCCATGAGGTTGTGAGTGTTGCTGAGCAGGTAACATTCCTGAGTTCTTTTGCAAATTAAAAAATATATAACACATTTTCATGGTGCAATATTTGAAAAACTATAAGAAGTTATAAAAAATAAAATTTTCCATAATATCATCATTCAGAAATACAGTTTTATTGCTATATTGTGATATATATATTCATATATATGTTACTCATATATATGAATGTTTATATATGTTTTGTGAAGCTGCTTGATACTGCATATATTTATAGCTTGCCTTAAAAAATTATTTTATGATAACTATTTCCCCATGCCTTAATACGGTCTTTGAAAACATGGTTTAATTGGCTGAATAATTGTCCATTCATTTAATTATTTTCCTGAGACATTTAGATTATTTCTAGATTTTTGTTATTTACAAAAAATTCTTTTGTATAAATTTTTGTGCATATAATTGACACTAGATATAATAAGTTTAAAACTATTTTGTTTAAAAATGTTATTCTCTACAGGAAAAAATATATAAATATATCAGATAATATATTAAGTTGTGATAGAGTTAGAACACATGAAAAATAAACCTTAATGTATCATAATAGGTGGCTTAAAATTTTAAAATTAAATCACAAAATAGTTGTGCACATATATTTCAGAGATGTGAATAAATACTAGAAAATAAATAGCGGACAAAATCGAAATTTTGGTAGGAAAAAATATTTTATTGCTGGTTTAATTTTTAATTTCATTAGTTTAATTAATAGAGCAACTAAGCAGCTATTCAGATGTTTATTTGGTCACGCAGTCATTATTCGATGACTAGACAACATAGTATTTTATAATAGCACATAAATCCCCACATCTGAGGCTGGAGTTCATTTTAAGCTTTATTTAAGTATCAGCTGTGAGCAAATGTTTTAGGGCTAAAAGTTACAGATTTTATTATAGAACCATCAGGAACAGCTTGTTTAAAAGACAGACATAATTATTCATAGATTAAGAAAGAAATTACAGTGTCTGTGTCCCAAAATGTCTGTAAAATCTGTAGACTAGGGGCAAAGCCATTTTTCTTAGCAATTTAAAAGTAAATGTATTGCCTTGCTAGTTTGTTTGGGCCTGTAGATACCAAATATGGCTCTAGCTGGAACCAGCTGTGGGCCCGACTTGAATGGCAACAGTTTTGAGTTTAACTGATCAAAACTCAAATGCTGAAAAACTGTTTTTTGTATTTTTTTTTTACAAATTCAAATGACAGTGGTTATCATCTCTAGACACACAGAACAGCATAAACATTTTCTTTTAGGGACTCTAAATTCTGTTCTTAATCCCATTTCCTATTCTCACTCTTCTTTAGTAGTAAATTCTAAACTTGTAGTGATTTACAAACCTGATAGCAGCACTAGAATATTCTGGTGAGCTTTACACAAATACAGGTTCTGTGGCCATAGCTATGAATTACTGAATCAGAATCTTTTGAGGGTAAAGTGAATTTATTAAACCACACTCTCATTATGTTCTTGTTACTCTGAGTCCCAATATATATATATATACTATATATATATATATATTGCCTTATCTAATGGACCTATTCGACTTATTCATACTAAATTCTAAATGACAGGTGCTGGTTTACAAATCTTAATCCTTTCAGCATCATTGGCATGTTGACTGAAAACTAAGGCTGATACATACTACCTGATGTTTCTCAAAGTGTCTTGTGTAGCAAAACTTTTTGTTGTGTAAGAAAACCCCATATCTTGAGGGATGTCTATTAACAGAATATTGGTGCCTCCAATAACAGCTGCACTGTCGATATGACAGCTCCCAAAATGTATGCTCACATTGCCATTGGCGGGGTGCGGAGGAGATGGAAGGAATATAAAAATAAAAGCTGTGACACTTCCCAAGGAGCTTCGATTCATTTAGTGAGGCAAAGGACACAACTACAAAACAAAAGACTGTAGAATACAAGAAAAGTTCAAAGGTCTAATAGGGTCTGTTAGTATAGAAGAGAATGATGAGTTGATGTTCTACCTGCCTTTTAAAATAAAATTTTTGTTTTTTCTTGTGTTTACTTGCATATTACATGCAGCTAGTTTAAAATACCCTTTGTATAACAAACACAATGACAGCAGTATTTGCCTCCCCGAAGGCAATCACTTTCAGTTTTGCCAGCTATTTATTTTCTAGTATTTATTCATATCTCTGAAAATATATGTACACAACTATTGCGTGATTTAATTTTAAAATTTTAAGCCACCTATTATGATATGTTAAGGTTTATTTCTCATATATTCTTACTTTCTACCACCACTTAATACATTTTCTGATATATTTTTTTCTGTAGAGAATAACCTTTTTTTAAACAAAAAATTCCTCGTTTATCACTATTTTTTTCCACTAAACTCTGACAAGGTTGCCTGTTTATTGGAGACAAAACTTCTCCAGTGACGCTATCTTTTGTCCTTTCTCTTCCTTCTTTTGAGTTTTGACTTTTTTTTTTATTCTTTTACCTTCACTTTAGTGCGGTTCGGGGATGGTGGAGGGAGGGAGATGAATGTTAACATTCAATTGTCTATATTTAATGGTTTAATTGAATATCTGCAAAGATCATTTTGACAGGAAAGGCTGGAAGAGGTTTCATAGAGTAGTAACTTTGGAGGTGGGCCTTTGTAAATGACTTATATTTGTGCAGAGAGGTAGGATGAGAAAGAAATCTGCTGAAAGGATGTGGCAGGTGCAAAAGCGAGACAGAAGAAAGGGCCTGGCCTCCCCTTAAGCAGTGGAGGAGAAAGGGAGCCTCAGGGAGAGAAAGACCCATCTCTAGGCAGCCTCCACCAGGGAGTGCCTT
Source organism: Avahi laniger (assembly GCA_963575035.1). Taxonomy (NCBI): domain Eukaryota; kingdom Metazoa; phylum Chordata; class Mammalia; order Primates; family Indriidae; genus Avahi; species Avahi laniger. The sequence goes on along the minus strand of CAUYSK010068132.1, from coordinate 22,066 downwards.
TAATAACCCAGTGAATTGTGAGGAGCCAATGGTGGCTTTTATAAAAACCTTAAAGCACTTATTAGAAGAGTCCACCAGATAGGGAAGTGGGGAGGCTTATTTAACGATGAGAAATAAGTGTTTCTAATGCTCCCAAACAGAATCTCTTTTACTTTTGACTGAGGCATAGCTCTTGCTTCATCAACGTTGGTTTGAATAATTACCGAGATGATTTGATTAGCTTTCAAATTAGTACATGTGACTACTCACAGAGGCGTTTTGTTATCTCAGAAAGAGTTCACTTGACCCACACTGAAGCCAGTTTTCCTCGAAAAGTCTTGCTCTGTAAATCTTGGCTGCGGGAAAATCCTTTCTCCCTCCCCATCGTGTGCCTGCAGCCCCAGTGCGACCCTTTCCTCTGATGAGGGCAGTAGAGACCCACAAATGAGGCTTCATCCCAAACTCTTTGTTTCCCTTCCCTTATCCATACTAGATTTTTCCTCTTTCTCGAATTCTTACTTTTGCATAATTCTATTATCCAGTCTCAGGGGAATAATGGTGTCTATTGGGAAGTCCTCCATGTCTGTAACTTTGCACACTTACATTTAAAAATCTTGACAGCACAAATATAAAACGCAACAGCTGAAAACTACCTTACAGATTGGTGCAGAACCCTCACATTTACAGCACCTGAAAACCATAACGGCGACTTGACTTGCTCAAGGTCTCAACTTAGGTACTGAGAGCACTGGAACTAGAACCCCTGTCTCCTAACTCTATGACTTTTGCTGTAGGATTTTTCTGTATTTTTGGCAGCTAACGTTCACGATGCGTTTACCAACTAAGAAAGTACAACTCATTATCATGAAATTAAAATGTTTGCACAAGATGTTAAAGCATTGCCATTTCTATCCCATTTAAGTTTGCACCAAAATTGAAGTAAGATTTTTTTTTCTCCCCTTATCAACGATTTATTTATTTTTCTTAATATCTGCCACATACCATATATCATGTTAGGCTCTGTGAGGGATATAATATAGGTAAAAATAGAATGCCTATTTGAAGAGACAAGGTATAAACAAAAAATAGCCAAATGAGTTAAAATAATATAAGATCACGAAGGAAGGGGTATAACAAGGTCAGTTATAAGTATTTACCAGGGGAGCGATCTATATTGTAAGAGTTCTGAGCTCTGATGGGAAAGAGTTTGCTGAGGGGAAAGGTGGGAATTCGACACAGACCTTGAAGTATGGATTGATTTGAATATTCAGAGAAAAGGTAGGGGACACTGTAGGTAGAAGAATGTCATTCACGGTGCTGAAGCTCCCCTGTGCCAGATACTGACCTAGTGCGAGGCAGACAAATAGACTAAGGAGATCAGCGTCAAACCGAGCACACTGGCAACTTACACTGAGTGCAATAGAGCTTCCAGACAGGGCTGGGTAAAATGCATTGGAAGCAAAGTGGGTAGTAATAACGCAATCATAGGTAACTGAGTACATATTTAATATGTTCCAGGCATTTTACCCATGTTGTAGAATTAAAAATTCACAGTAACCCTTGGAAGTAGGTCACTATTATCACTTATTTACAGGTAAGCAAAACTGAAGCACTTTTTAAAAAGTGCTTATACCAGGACCCCACACCTAGAGGTTCTGATTTCAGGAGTCTGCAGCAGGGTGTGAGCATATTTCCTTTTTATTTTTTTTTAAATGAAGGTATTTTGCAGTTGTGTTTTTATCGTAGGGATTTTATTTAAAGAAGGAGTTGTCTGCAGTCCTGTTCTGTCTTGGAAACACGAGGGGCTGTCTGGTGTGAAGAAATGTATTAATAGCAGTGGTTGTGCTGGTTGTGGGTATGATTGTTTCAACCTCTCAGGTGATATTAATGTGCAGCCAGGGCTGAGAACTCCTGGCTTAGAGGAACCAAGGGGCAGTTCCAAGGTTACACATCTCATACACAGCAAGGTCAAGTGTCTGACTCCAACCTCTGTCATACATCAGGCTGCCTCTAAGAAGGATGGAGCAGGTCAACAGCAGACAGCATTGTTAAAAGGGATGTGGTGTGTGTGTGTGTGTGTGTGTGTGTGTGTGTGTGTGTGAGTGTAGAGGGATGTGCAGAAAATCAATGTTCAGGGGATAGTGAAATACTTCAGTCTGGCTAACTAGAGAACTCAATGTGTAAGGTGGGAGACGATTGGAAAAGATGCTTGCCCCTATATTTCTAATGCCTTGTGCTCGGCTCCAAGATAGCACCTAGGAAACTGAAGAAACACTGCCACTCATTGTCCAGGTCACTGCTAATGCCGGAACCATGTTTCTGAGAACACTCTGATTAAGTACCTTGTGAATGATTAGACCAGGGTCTAGATGGTTGATACGAAAAGGCTGAGCTCAGGGTTTTGTTGTCCATAAATCTGTTCGAAATGGAATAGAAAAGACATAACTGAAGCCAAGGGAATAAGCCAGATAGGCTTTCAAGGCCCATTCCAGACGTCTGACTGTGTGAATTAGGACGATCCCATCAAGGCTACTCAGCACATCACAGAATGGACTGTGTTTGTTTATTGGATGACAAGGCTTAATTGTCACCATCAAAAACTCCCGAATAACACATAGATGTGCCTGGCGGGGCCTCAGAATCTGCGTTTGGTAAAAGGGAGACGGGCTTAATTAATGTCCGACCTTGTGCTAGGTTCTCTGCTGTTAAATCCCCACTGAAGGAGTGATGGGAAAGCACTGGCTTGATTTTAAGGTGTAGAGAGCTCACTGACGAGTGAAGAAAGAATTAAGGAGGTTCTCCCACAGCATCCCAACTCACAGTTGGAGCTGAGGTAGGGCACGGTAGGAGGTAATTCTGTGTTAATTAGGACCCCATCCCAGTGTCCTCCTGCACTGAGTATTCTCTCACCCTGCAGCCTTGAAACACGTCTCACTGACGTTTGCTTTTGTGGCACCTTCTCACTCCGCCCCCTTTTTCCTCACCTTCCCTCCCAGCTCCCTGTGAGGAACTGGCACTCCAGCTACCTGGGGAGCAGCCGCAATGTTGCTCTGGCTTCTCTGAAATGGTGGTGGTGTGGGTGGTGCACTTATAATAGGTCTTTAGAAAAGAATGCATTGATTTCTCTGAGGATTTTTTTAAAGGCTTTGGGACATGACTGAGGGAATGGCTAATTACTATTTATGACTGTTTCATTCAGAGCTAATTGCCGGAGCTGCTGCAGACACAGAGGCCTTCACAGCCGCTCTGCTCCAGATGTGCAAACAGTAATAAAATGGGCGATGGGGTAGATTCCATGCACACCAGTCCTGAAACGGAGCCTGTGAGCATGTGCACATAGGTACAAATGCATGTGTGTGTGCACACAAGCACACACGCACACACACACATGCAATTTTACAGATTTTAAGAAGAGTCCGGAGATAATTCTTGAAACCCTTTATTTCTAATAGATTTCAGATGTATATTAGGGTCAATTTGTCAAAGTATAATTAACAATGCTGAACTTATCTGAGAAATGAAACAGCTAACGGATTGGATGCTTTTTTTTTCTTTTTCTTTTGAGTTGACTGAATGAACAGTGAAGTGAATAGTGAGTGGTATGGAAAAGTTAGCTGGATTCATCAAAGTCTGATTAAAGGAAAAGGAAAAGTAGAGAAATATTAAATGGAGACTGAAGGGGTTTCCCCCAAGTTATGCTTTGGCTTTGCCCTAATTGATTTTCCTACTTAACATGAACTCAAGGCGGCCCCGGTTTATATGGGGAGTGTTCCTGCTGGGTGTGTCGCAGGCAGAGCGTACACATCTGGAGAGCAGCTTTTGGGTTGGACCCTGAAAGATATTCCTAATGCGTGTCCGCAGCCCCCACACCCTGACCTTCCTCCACAACCTGCGATGTGGAAACTGGAGACCGGGTTGGCTGAGGAGGGTGCAGTAAGTCCCTGCTGGTTCTTAAAGCAAATTCATCTCAGAGTCGTGTAAAATAGCCCAGATACTGTCGTCCTTTCTTGCCACCACTGTGTGCTCAAGGCGGCTTGACTGTTTTTTGTTTTTTTCCTTTTGGAGGGAGAAAGGAGATGCGTATTAAACAAGGGTACAGTGAGAGTCTCACTAACGGATAACCAATTTAATATCTGTGAAAATGGTGGTTTGTTTGGCAGCGAGAGCTGCAAGCAGATACAAAGTGTATAACAGGGTGAATTACTAAGGAAATAATTGGTGAGAAACAGTCTTTCCTTCTGACTTCCCTCTCAAAGAAAGCGAGAGTGACCTTGGTTAGGCTTCTATGAGAGCCTGGAAGAGACATTCTGCAGGCTTGTCCCTTTAGGGTAAGGACAGAAAAGAGCTGGGAGGGTGAGAACAGAAGCAGCTGTCATCCGAAAGGGAGAGAGATCTGAGACTGGAAAGGATTTTCTAATAGGGGCATAGAAGGAAGCCAGGCACGCTCCTGTCCGGGTGCTAAGGACAGTGAATGTTTGTGGGATGCACTCACAGAGATTGGACCCAAAGCCCTGGGATCCCAGCCTTCATGATGTAGCCAATGCTGACATAGATCCAGCGTTACCCTCTCCTAAGGAAACCTTAGGGATTGGGCAACGAGGAACTCCAATGCAACCATGACAGACAGATGCCCGGGGGCTCTTGCTCATTGTAGGGCAATACCCATTCCCATCTTTGATGATCTTAGGACGAGAGGAAGCATTCTTAAAACTCAAATACAATTGAATTTCTCTCCATCATTGAGCTAGGACATTGGAGTCAGAAATTAGTTAATTCAGAAAATAAAGTTATGTGATATATTTTGCACCTGCGCGTGGTAAATTGAAATCCGTACACACTGAACGTGTTTAGAATTTAAGTGACGACAACAAGGAAATACACACCCAGGCGTGGTTAGGGTCACAGATTAACTGAATAATGCTTCTTTTTTGTTGGTCAGGTTCCTGATACCGATGACTTACTCTTGAAAGACTAACGATTATTACTCTTTTGTAAAACTCTCAGAGAGTCGTTTTGGGTTCTGTGCAATGTCCAAGGAATAAAAACGTACATAAAGCAGAGTCCCTGTAAAGGCCCTTTCAGACTAGTGGAGAAGAGAGATATGTGAATAGAACACTTAAGTGTGATGTCATAAACTGTAAATAAAGATTTCAGAGCTGAAAACTTCTTTCAGTTTCTATTGACACTTCAGTTTGAAGTATTCGTAGATGTTAAATATGTTTGCCTTTTTTCAGGGCTTAGATTCTATTATTGTATTATTTTAAAGTATTGTTTTGGTACCTTTAAAAACTATATGTTGAAATGCTTTTATTATTTTTTTGTAAAATGGTTCTAAGAAAAGGTGATATTAGTTTGCTAGGGCTGCTATAACAAACTACCGCAAACTGAGTGGCTTAAACAACAGAAATTTATTTTCTCACTGTTCTGGGATCAAGATGCTGTCGGGGCCAGGCTGCCTCTGAAGGTTCTGGGGAAGGATCAGTTCTTTTCTACTTCTGAAAGCTGCCTGGCTTGTGGCAACATAATTCCAATATCCGCATGGCATCCTCCCTGTTTGCGTGTCTCTGTGTCCAAATTTCCCTTTTTTATAGGGACACCAATCATGCTGGATCAAGGGCCCACGCTACTCTAGTATGATTTTATTTTAACTAAGTACATCATCAATGACCTTATTTGGATTCTTATTTGCAAATAAATTCACATTCTAAGGTGCTGGAGATTAGGATTTCAACATATAAATTTTTGAGGAGTCACAGTTGAACCCATAACAAAACAATCTTTTGTTCTCTGGAGAGTTCACCTTTGCATTGGCTTACCATTGCCCTGAGTGGGCCAATATTTATGCCATCTTTCTGTATGAAATGCCTACCCAGCATTCTTTATAAAGAGACTTTGTGTTACCCATTCTAGAAAAGGTCTATAGGTCTGCATTTTTTATTTCTCTGCTCCTGCCTGCCCACTTCCAGTGACTCTCAGCACACCCATTTCATTTGCCAAAACAACTGTGGGGAATTGCGTGAGGCAATTTCCAGAGTTTTGTGAATTATAAGTTTCAGGATTTGTACTTTGGCATACTTGGAATAAAAGGGTCAAATAAAAAGTGAATATGCTGCTACTCTAGCATCTCTATTCTCTGATCTGGAGAGGGTAGAAAAGTCACACAAAGGCATTCCAAGGAAAACCAAGGTCCTATCAATGGATGTTCTTACAACATATTTACTGAACTCTATTATTTGGGGAAAGCTAATAAGTCACTGTGCAATTGTTCACAACTTGCAATATTGTTACATGTTTTGACACCACAACTGTATTGCAAACTAATCCAATGGTAGAGGATATGTCTTTTTCTTTCTTTCCTTGTTTCCTGATAACACGTAATGAAATTATTTGTAAAAATATAGGTGCTCAGTGACTGCTTATTTAGGATTTTGAGTTTCAGAGCTTGATATCTGACCCAAACTGTTTCTTGAGGTTCAGTTTATTTAAAAAATGCTGTTAATAATTGATGCACCAAAAGATAACCTTATAACCTATATGTATAACCAATACGTTGAATAAGGATGATTAGAAACATAATCAAGATGCAATTTTATTTTCTCTTTCTTGTCCTTTTAAAATGTATTCAAAGGTGAAATGGGCAGGTGCATGATTATCTGCTGTTTCAGGACGGAAACTTGTGCAAACCATGTGACTTCTCTACTCACTCTTAGGTAGATCTACAATCACTGTAAGTCACTAATTTAGTGTTGCTTTAGTAAGTAGAATGAGTAGAATATGCCCAGACCAAAATATTAATAAATGCTTTGTCTTTATTCAAAGGACATATTTTTCCGTCTCTGCCAACTTTAGGCTGGTTGTTGCCTGGCCTCGGAAAAGGTGCCGGAGTGGGTCTCTGCCTTCTGCTTCATCTCCCAGTTGCCTCGTCCAGCTCTGGCTTGCTGAACTTACAGATCCCTCCAATGTCAAGTGTGGGAAGAGAGGATCATGAAAGGAATAGGGCAGTATTCCTTGGCTATATGGTTTTCTTTGAGTCTTATAGATGGTTAAAACTATCCCCTTCCCTCTTGGGTCACTATCATTTCTTGTTGGTGACAATCGTTGCTGGGGACATCACATGCCAAGGAGAGTTTTGACTTGGGAGGCTAAATTTCTATTTTTAGTGGTCCCTTTGGTCCTTTTGCCAGCTTTTAGAAATTTAGCATATACTTCCAATTATTTAGCCTAAGCCTGCCGTGCGCCATCCCGATAACTGGTCCTGGTATACAGAAAGGAAGAGCAGCCCACCTCGTCTGTCTCTCCTTCATGGCTTATATCTGTTCCTTCTCAAATACCTGGACATCTTTTGCTAACTTCACTGTGGTCATTAACAGCCCCATTAGATAAAAAGACAGGTTATAATATCCACAGCTGCAGATGAGGAAGTTGAGATCTAGAGAGAATAAGAAACTTGTGCAAGTATAAATGGCAGCTAAGTTAAAACAAAGCTGGGACTAGACACCGGGTTTTCTGATTATGTGAAAGCAATTAATGGTGTTCAACGGGGATCACGCAGCCTTGAGAGGAAGTGGTGGATGCAAGAAAAATGTCAGAATGGAGGAAAGAGAATATGTAGTTTAAAAAAAAAAAGAAGCACATTTTTCCAATGTTTGATTTGTTTTTCATTGAATTAGCAGTATTTTAAAATAACTGCTTCAGGGGATTTTTATGTTTCTCAAAAAGGGGCATGGACAACAAAAATCATGAAGGAAAACTACACTCAAACTACTTTCCTTCACCAGGGCCTTCCGTCTTCACTCGCTTACTTGGTGTGTCAGGGATAGGAACTTTGATCACACGTAATGCACTTTACCAAGATGACATTTCTACTGAAATAACAAGTATATTTCTTATTCCGATTGAGTTTTTTAAATTATCAGCATAAATGGCACTTTAAAATTACAGCTAATGAAGACTTTAAGACTTAAAATCCCCAAGAAGTTGCCTATTCAAAAAACCAAGGAGCTAATCGAACAAAAATAAACCATAAACATGAACTCTTCCTCCTCCTGCTCCCTCCTACCCTGAGCCCCTCTGATTTTTCTGGTTTATTTTAAGCCCATACAGAACAAAACCCTGGCTGTTCCTTAACAAGTGAGAATGACTTGCCCAGACACACAATAAAACATTTGTGACAAGCGAGCACGCACGCCCTTAATCCAGATCTTGCTCAGCACAAGGTACTCTCTGGCTGCCTGATGCAACAAAGAGCCTTCTGTCCCTGCTCCTTACTGAGGCTGAATGCCAATTGTCTTAAATCTCATTGCTCCTTGAACCCCCGTCCCCTCATGGACGCATGAGAGTGCCACCCAGGAGCCATTAGGCTGAGCTAACTGCGGAAGCAGTTTTAAATCGAGTTTCCATTTTCCTTCATTCTCTGAAAATTTTAGGTATATCATTATTGTTGTTTTGCTTCTCTCCAAGCCCTCGAGTGTGCATTCCCCAAGCCCCCCTTACCCAAAGCAGCTGCTTTTTCCACCTGATCAGGCCACATTACCTTTGACAAAGATGTCACTAAGCCGAGCTGGCCTTGATTCTGTCAGATATCCGTCTCGGGGCACACCATTGTATGGTGCACTGAAAAGCACGTGACAATACCAAACAAGAAACTTGGCCATAAACAAACTGGAGGAAGCTCTGGAGAGGAGAAAAGAGAAAATAAATTGAGGAGGAATTACTAAGAGGCCTTCCCTTAAAAGAGAGGACAGTAAAATGGACTTTTGGTAAGGCCTTTGTCCAATATTCTTCCAAATCTGAAATTCTTCATGGGTCAGTCTCTACTGTCACTCATTTAAAAAAAAAAACAACCTACAATAATTTATTTTTGATTGTGAAAGCAATTTATTTATTGTCAAAAATCAAAACCAAAAAATACAAAGAAGAAAATGAAAAATCCCACAATTTGGGCATATAGTCTTCAAGTTCTCTCTCTCAGCACAGGGCCAGTGGCACAATGGGTAACGTATCTGACTACGGATCAGAAGATCTCTCTCTCTCTCTCTCTATTCCTCTCCCTCTAACACACACATAAACACTCACACAGAGTAGTTTATTTGGAAACAATGTATTTTTAAGTAATATTATGTATTATGAGTATATTTTATTAGTAACAAATGTTTTCATATCTGGCTGGAATTTTATATGGATATATCTTTATTTATTTATTTATTTTGCTGCAAAAAAAGGCTTTAGTGTTTGCATTTGGTCCATGGTTTGACAGAGGGCTTTAGGGTGTCTGTCTGGTGGATGGAGGGAGAGGCGCAGGCAGAAGCCCTGATACCAGGACATGCAGAGGGGCTTCTCAAAGGCCAGTGGGCTCTGCAGGCTCCCCATGAAGCTTGAGGGTGAGACTTTGGAAGAGAGATTCGCCCTGGCCAGTCTGGGGAGGTGGGTCAAGTGATCACCTGTCTTCATGATGAGTTTCATCTCCTCACCCAGGAAGTGGTTTTCTAGGAAGTCACTGAGATGGGGTCTGTGTTGGCAGAGCCCAGGGCATAGAGATACAAAAGGGCCAGGTTCAAGCTCTTCTCCAGGGGCAGGGCTGCTTCCAAAGCATCCAGGGATTTACTCCCCTTATCTTGGGACACCTTCTGCATGTCTTGGAAGAGGGCACAGCAGCTTGTGCTGGTTTTGCATCTTCAAGAGATTCTTGAGCAACTCCCACAGTTGATCTCTTTGGATGTCAAAATTTTTAGATATTATAGTTAACATCACAATGGAAATCTTTGTAGCTATATCCTAATTATTATAGCAAATAACTGGTAATGAAATTTTTAAGTAAAAGACAATACACCTTTCAAAATATTTTGATATTTGTTGTGATCTAGAAACTTATTCCTTCTTCATACATAGCTGTTTTGAAAAGCATCCCAACCTCATGTTCCTCATGATGACTACTTTGAATGAACAGAAATATTCTTACATCCTCTTGGTTCTAACACAACTTGATCGATCTTTAAACTATTATGCATTTAGTGTATAAATAAGGGAATGCTTTCATGTGCTTATGTTAGACTATATTAATGTATTCAACTTACATTTCTATCTCTGTTTCCACTGTTTCATTATTAGGTAAATGCTATGCTCATAGTGGGGAGTCAATAACCTTTCTTGCATGGTTCCCATTCATTTGGAAAATAATATCCGGACTGCTAATAAAGCAAGTCTTGAGCACATCATTTAATTTTGAAATTCCCTTGGAAAAGTTTATCTTAAAAGAAGCTAGATATTGTTATCTCCACAGCAGAGTCATTATTTTGCTGGGCATAGTGAAATTGTCTGGTTATTTGCAAGAGTAGTCTTAAAATTGTATTTCATTGAGTTATTTAGCTTTAGGGAAGTTATGACCATTCCTAAATTAAGTTTTTTGTTTCTCAGGGATTTTTTTGTTTTGTTTTTGCCAGACACTGTTTTGCTATATGATAATCACCATAGATTTCTTAATTGGGCTTTTGATTCTTACTTAACAAAATAGGGCAGCAAATTTGATTGGAATCATTACAGCTAGGTTTTCTGTGATTACTGTCAATAAAAGCAGTTTCTTCCTTTCCGCTTTGCAGGACAGGGACAAGGAAATCAACCTCTTGCCTTTGTCATCCACTGCCTCCTCCTACACAAACACACACACACACACACACACACACAATCGTAAGGCCAGGAATGGGTTAGCCAATCTTCTACTTTTTTCTAGTCAAAATAACTATTTAATTTTCAGGGTATAAAGAAACAAGTGTGAGTAAATATAGTTCCGGATCTGAAACAGATATCTTAAAGTCATGTTTCTCATCTTTTACTCTTTGGCTAAATAATCTAGAGGAGTAGAATGATAGAGCTTGAAGTTCACTATTAGCAAAGTTTACCAGCCAGAAAGGCAGGTGTTTTGAGCTGGTCCTCAATATTTGACTACTATATTAAATAAACACATGTATCAAATTAAGTATTTGCACAAGGATTTGCTCGTGACCCTTGGATTGAGACAACAAATATAGCAGGAGATTGTGGAATCTCATAGTAGATGAGGCCAAGAGAAGAATTTCTAATAGCATCATTAATAGCATTATTTATTATTTTATGCATGTGAAGAGATACACCCATGAAAAGATAATCAGTCATCACATGAAAAATCTCAGGTTCATACTGATCCCAGGGAGAAGATAGCATTTCCAATTTTAATCTGTGTGAACAAATATGAATCCAAGCTGTTCCCTTTGCTTTCTTTTCTAGGAGGAAAAGATTTTTCATGGAGATGTTCTTCCAGTATAGTTAAGCACTTAAGTAGAATGAGCTCTGATCTTTCTTTGCTACTTCCTCCACAGATGGATAAATTACAGAGAAAAATCTACTATGATTTATGTTACTTCTTCAGAAAAAAAAAACATTCTCCCTCCCAAAAAAACCCATAATATTCATGGTAACTTACTTGTAAATTTTAAATAATAGAAAGCACTGTGTATCACATAGGATTCAACCAGGGAAGCAAAAATCACTATGAGTGATGTGGAATAAGGAATTTATTTTAGAGATTAGATCTTACATAGTTGGGGAGCTGGTGAAGAAGTTTATGGAAAGCTATTGCCTCTGGATCTGGTGGTGAGGCTGAAATTTCCATAGGTCAGTGGGGCCAGCAGCGGTGGGGGAAAAAAGCTGGGGTAGGGAAAGGGTGAAGTGATGTCCATGAGAACAAACTGGAACCTGTGCATCTTTCTCACTGCATGCAATCCTGACCGCTAAGGAGACCTCCAGAAGGAGTCAGGCATCCTTTTTGCACGTGCCTGAGTCAGGGCCTGAGGACTTGGAGGAAGAAATCTGAGGGGAGCTGAAGGAGCTGCAGACCTGGATGCCCGTCCCATGGCAATTAGGTGAACAAATAAATCAACAACCTTGTACACAAGCTGCAGCAGCAACTGGCACCCGACCCAACTTTAAACTCTAATGACCTACTTACTTCTCCTTTCCAAATCTCATGCACGTTTCTCTTAACCCTTAATCCGCATCCATCAGAGGCAGAAATTCTAGCAAATGCTGTTCCGGCCTAGTTCAGTTGACACAGTACAAAACCAACACAGGGAGTGAGGATGTTTTTAGATTCTTTTTCCATTTCTCCTTAAACTTCGTATCTGAGGATTTGAATTTTGGATTATGTGAAAAATAAAAAAAAAAAGAAATGGGCATGCAAAGTGGCATGAGTTAGAGTGAACTACAAACAGTATTTCTATTTCTCAGATGTAAAGTTTAAGGTGAAGAGGAAAATAAGTCTAAAAACATCCTCACTGCCTGTGTTGGTTTTGTACTGTGTCATCTGACCTAGGCTGGAACAGCATTTGCTATAATTCCTGCCTCTGATGGATGTGGATTAAGAGTTAAGAGAAACGTGCATGAGATTTTGGAAATTATTATCATAGATTTTTTTCAAGAATTGCTACAAGATCATTTAGGAGAAGACAATTCATTATCTTATCTATACAAAATAATTTCTGAGACATCACATAACCAAAATAAGTTCATCAAAATACTCAATTAAGTAGCTACTTTGAGACATAGAAGCAAATGGAAATGAAACCAGCAACGTGGGCCGTCCTAGCTTCAGCCTATCCTACGAGCTCACTTAACACACATAGCTACACTGAAAATTCATGTTCTAGACCAGCAGTCCCCAACCTTTTTGGCACCAGAGACCTGTTTCATGGAAGATAGTTTTTCCACAGACAGGGGTTGGGGGAAGGAAGGAGGCGGAGCTCAGGTAGTGATGTGCAGCCCAGTTCCTAACAGGCCACAGACCAGTACTGGGTATAGCCTGGGAGTTGGGGACTGCAGTTCTAGATCCAGCTAATATTTTGTTTCATTCTAATAGTTCCAAAAATGCAGTTTAAAGGGTAAATTGCAATGAAGCATTTGTCTATAAACAAAAATTATACTTTTCAATAATAAAGATGAAAGAGTGTTTTGACATGTCTTTCCATAAAATCATTACAAAGAGAAATGGTGTTTACACAGGGCCATCAGTAGGTTGTCAAAGATTTTCATGTTTCAAAGTATTTCATTAATTTATTTTAGGTCAAAGAACTAAAATGGTTTAGGCACATTTTCAACAATAACAACTAATACAATTTTTGTCTCTTTCACTTGCTTGTTAACAATGAAGTTATGAAAAATAATTTCTTAGAAATAATGAATATTTTCTATGCTGATTAGTACAGCAAAGGGCATCGGAAGATGTGTGGTTCAGAGTTGTGGCAGCAAGGTATTTGATTTTCTTTCTTTGTTTTCACGGGATGGTCTGCCATTCTTTTTCTATTTGCCTTAGCTTTATGAAAGTTCAGAGCCAAATTGGATACTTTAATTTCAGTAATTAACTTAGCTCTAATTCCTAGAACAATTATCTCCTTTGTTTTCATATAAATTCATATTTACCTTCTATATTTTATAAACTCATCTATATATCTATATATGTATGTATTAATTTGAACTCTATAAAATTTTCACATTTTTAGGTAAAAAAAATAGCCTAATAATTAATTCATATGGTTGTGTATTGGCAATTTCATGAAGTAAGCATATTGTAGACCACCTTGATTCCTTCTGAATTCAGGCAGGCATAAATCATAAATTTAAAAAAATATGTAGTGACCTATTGATTTTACTTGTCACACACTAGTATGTGGTACATTGGAATAAAGAAGGACATGGTAATTTTATTGAAACAAGACAAGTAAACAGAAACAACAACAAAAACCTTGCTGTTTATAGTAGTCTTGGGAAAAAACATACAGTTGATGCATCAAATTCAGAGTTCTTTGGCATTATTTACTATGGAAGGGAAAAGAGTGATGAAAGTTGATTCATTCTTAGATTTTAATAAACATAACAAAAGCAAATACAGTTTTATTTTTCAGTTTTGTTTTCCTTTTGATGGAACTTGCCATTGTTACAAAAATGCATTTTTCTTGTCAAACAGAAAATACCCACACAATTTATATGAGATGAAATGTCTGGACTGCCAAAAAATAAGAAATGATGGCTCCTTGATGCAATGTAAGCATAAATAATATCAATACCATGTCCCATTAATACTTTTAAAATATGGAAAGAGTAACTTTATTTCTAGCAATAGCAATAAAATACATACTTAGAAAAATGAAGATGAGTTTAACAAGATTAAATTGCCAACAAGTTTAGCAAGACTTATTGATTATCTTGGGGTTGGATAACACCTATAAAAAAAATTTAATTTTTAAAAAGTTTATGGTTGAAATTTATGGTTAAATAAATTTATGGTTAAATTTATGGTTAAAATAAAATAATACAGATACCACATGGCTCTTTCCATGTGAATTCCAATATAGAATGCAATATAGGAGTAATGACATATATTTCTGAGGGATATATGGAATGCAAGAAGACACAACATTACAGAGATGCCTGTCGTTTGTCTAAATTTGTTAATTAATTTAATGTAATTCCTTTAAAAAGCCACCCTTATTTTTGGGAGACAGATAAATTAATTGTAAAGTTTACTTACAAAGTAGATAAGCAAAAATATCTGAGGAAACTATTAAAAATAAAAATGGTGTGTGAGGGGCTTTTAGACATACCAGATATTAAAACCTACAATAAAGCCTCTATAATTAAACTAGCTTGGTATTGGTGCAGGATTAGAGACACCATCATATCAGGATAGACTATCCATAAATTTACACATGAAATGAATTATCGCTGTTTCTAAATGATCTTCTACAATAAAAGGAACTAGTGTTTCTTGGATAAAAAAAGCTTATTCTAGGGCTGGGGCAGGAATGGTATATAAGTGTGAAATATTTTATATGCTAGAAAGTTCTTTATACTAGTCTATTTATTTTGGTAAATTCTTGAAGTTTTGACTCATCAAGTCTTCTTAAAAAGTGTGATCTCAAAAATAGAGCCATTTACCAGAGGAACAGAACTGAGAATCCAGATCTGAAACTGTCCTCATATAGCCACCTAATCTTTGACAAAGCAGACAAAAACATACACTGGGGAAAAGACTCCTTATTCAATAAATGGTGCATGGGTACAAGTAAAACTAGGAAAATCTTAAGATTTTATCAATATCCTGGCTATGATAATAAACTCTAGTTTTGCAAAATGCTACCATTGGGAGAAATAGGACTATGAGTACGATGGTTCTCTCTGTATTCTTTTTTTTTTATTTCTTATTTTTATTTTTTTAAATTGACAGATAAAATTGTACGTATTTACCATTTACAACCTGATGTTTTGAAGTATATATACGTTGTGGAATGACTAAATCTAGCTGATTAGCATATACATTACCTATACACATAGTGATCATTTTTGTGGTGAGAACACTTTACATCCACTCTGTTAGCATTTTTCAAAATTGTGGTTTACTGTTAACTATAATCACCATGTTATAAAATAGATCTCTTTATATTAATTCTTAAAATTGCATGTAAATTTACAATTATCCCAATGAAAAAATCAATCATGTTACACTTCCACACTTCTTATTCACAATTCTGGAATCCAGAAATTTTAAAAAACAAAATATTTTTATACTATAATTTATTCAAAATTAAGAACTGACATGACTTGAATTTATTTGGCTGGAAAACCTGAACTGAACTAAATAAAAGATATTTATAGTCTTTCTTTATCCAGAATAGTATGTATATATTAAATAGACTTTGTAAACTTCTGAAAAATTGAGAATTCTGAAGTACAACTTGTCTCGAAATTTTCAATGAAGGGCTATATGTAGACATGTATGGTCTGTGTTGACTATTAAGCTATAATCAATCCAAATTAAAAGCCTATTTGATATGGAAGGTTTTGGTCTATTTGGTATGGGAGAGTTGGAAGCTCATAAGGTCAATTCAAACCTTTTCATGTCCAAGATATGTAAAGACTAAAAGTATCAAAGTGGTAAAAATCTTTATTCATTCTTCTATATTCATTCATGCACTCATTAATTCATTCAACAAACATTCATTGAATGATGACTGTGTTGGGTGATGAGCTACGCTTTGATGAACATTAAATTATTATCATTATTTTGTTAAAAACGAATTTTCAACTGAAGTTAATTTTAGAATAGCCAATCAGTTTATTCCAGCCTCTGAAATAAGTATCACTTAGCTAAATGAGCCCTATATGTCTAAATAGAGCCAACATTTTGAGAGGTTCTAACAGTTTATAGGAAATGGTCAGGAAAGGGATGTTTGCAGTCAGTGACCATGTGCACAAGAATATCAATTAACAGGATGTCAGGAATTTGCTGGGTTCTAGCACAAAAATTTCCAGGCCCATATTTTTCCTCTCACTCCCTCTCTTAAGCTGTCACCAACATACATATAGTCCCTTTTAGAGAGATTTGATATTCTAAAGTGAGATATTGTTTTTAAACATCAATGACAAATGTATTAAAACAGAATGGGAAGGACTCCGTAATAAGTCATGCGGGCAATACATACAGACTAAGCATGATAGGGTAACATCTATAATTTCATGAAGGGCATGACTCTTTTATTCCCTTACTTTTTAGCATAAGAGAAATGCCACCAAATGGTGGGCACATTCCCTTATTCTGAGGGAATCTGACTTTCCCTTCACAAAGCAAAACATGAATGCAACATGGAGGGTGACCCACTCCCGGACAACCACAGGTATTTCTCAATATCACAACGATAATCAGGCAACATCCTAGAGAGTAATCATGAGAGTATTTACTGCAAAGGTGATGGAAAATGAAGCTTAACCATGCAGAAAATCAGCTGTGTGTCTTGTGAAATGTAAGGTACATTCTAGTTATTCTGAAATAGTATTTGAATCAAAAGATTTAACCAAAACAGAAAAAACAGATTAAGCTCAGGGTCATGGAACAACCTGTGGGTTGCACCTCCAAGCTATCACTGTTTCCCCTTCGCTATCCACGTTAACTACACATATGGGCTTGACGTCGCACAAGACGGCATCATGCACAAGACGGCATCATTCACAAGCTAAGTTTCCCTCCTTTTGCAAGCACTCAGCCTTCTCACACTCTTCTTACACCTGGGAGATGCCCTAAGGATTCAGTTAATCCACTTATGCCTAAAAGCAGATATTAGTGTAAGAGCCTTAGAAATGTCTAAAAAGGCAATAACAATGAGATGACAATGCAAGGAAAGCATATATCTTGCACCAAGAGTTGCCTTATTCTTTCAGGCAAAAAAACAAAGACCCAAGAATAATAGAGTGTCACACGACGATGGGTCAAATGACTAGCTACATTTCAAAAATCTAACTTATGACATTCATGAAAAGACATTCCAGAAGAATTATAGATATAAATACAGAAGCTAGAATAATAAAACTTGCAGATAATACCATGAAGACTGTCTTCATGACCTTGGTGAGGTGAAACCATTTTAAGCAGGGCACAAGGAGCAATGTGCAGGAAAAGAGCAATAGATTTGACCACATTAAGTTAAGAACTTCTGCTCATCAAAGGCACCAAGTAGAGAATGAAAAAGTAGGCCACAAAGGGGGATAATAATGTCTTGTTCAAACATATGACCAGCAAAGACAACAATGTCTGAAATATAAAACAAATTCTTATGGATCCATAATAAAAGAATGAAAAGGAAAAATGATGAGAAGACCTGAACAGCATGTCAAATGAAGGACATATTCAGTTAAAAAGTGAATTTCCTAACACATAACTCAAACTCACTAGTAATTACGAAGTGCAAATTAAAATCTTATGAGATGCAGCTACACTCACAAGAATGGCTAAATCTAAATACTGTCACAGCTCAATATTGACAAGAACTTGGCACAATGGGAGTGTTTTATAATGCTTCAGAGTGTGTAAGTTGGTGTAACCACCTTGAAAAGTCTTTGGTATTATCTCCTCTCATGGAAAAAGGGCTTTATTATCTGGGCTAGGGAGTCTGCGTTAGGACCTCCAACATAATGTTGGATAGAAGAGATAATTTTAGGTGTCATTTTTGGTTTCCTAATTTTAGGAAAAATATTATACATTTGTACATATTCTGTTAAAAATGGATCAAGTATGATGTTTGCTGTAAAATTTTTATGGGTAATCTTTTTAAGTTAAAAAAGTTTTGTGTGTTTTCTTTTTAATCCTTAGCTTGCTACAATTTTTTATTCTTAACCCAAAATAGATGTTGATTTCTATCAAATACCTTTTTCTACCTTTTTTGAGATCATATTTTTTCTTTAGTGTGTGAATTATATTGATTAATTTTTAAATGTTAATTCAACCTTCAATTTTTAGAATAACTTTAATTTGGTCATGTTTTGTTCACTGTGTATATTTGCTTTGCTAATATTTTTTATATTTTTCTTGTATTGTGTCTGCCATTTAATAAATGTTATTATGTTCTCAAAATACAAGTTGGTTATATTTTAATTGATAAAAAATTTAGATTTTTATACAAAAGCTTAAATGGCTAAGAGGTTCATGGTTTGAACTTTTGAAATTATTTTTAATTTCTTTTTAAAAAGTACTCAAAAATATTGATGTCTAAATTGATACTGAAAAATACATAAATGGGTTGTGGGTATATATTTGTGAAAGATAAAAAATAATGGGATATGATTAGTGCTTGGGTGAAATGTTAACATTTTCAAAAGGTAAATGTTAGCAAAAATGTTTTGAACAAAAAAAGGATTTAGCAAAATTCAAGTTAAAAGGGATACATCAGTAAAAACTTATGATATTTGAAAAATATACATTTTCTGCATCTGTCTCTAAAACCTGGCTGGGGTTTCATCCGGGCCCCCAGTGACATCACAAATTCCCCCATCAGGTTTATGCCAAAAAAAAAAATATCTGACGTGACTCTCACGTTAGCTTCTAACACTATTCTCCACTAAAAGCACTAAAAGGGGTAAGGGCTCCTTGGGATGTTACAATTTCCACATATTAGAGTAGGGAAAAGTCTAAAATGCTCTCATAACACCCAGTAGTTTCCACAAAGCAAAAATATTTTTAACATTTCTGAAGTACTTTTGAAATAATATAGGCCTACTTTTTCAAATTTGACCATTTTACATCAAAAAGGGAATGTTAATTGAGTCAGCTGCACCCTCACCCCCAGTGGTAGCCTCAGCCATCCTAAAAAAAATTGAATATCACCTGCTGTTTCCGAGGCTGTGGGCCCAGATAAGACAGAGATAGGACAGAAAAGAATGCCAACATCAATTAAACCCATGGAATAAACACTTTTGAGTTGAGTTGATTCACATGTAAATCCCAAATCAACATTATCATTTGTGTGTGTTTTCTCTGTTATTCAAAGTGAGTGAAATGTTTGTGAGGATATGACAGCAATGCCAGCTCTCACTCCACTTTGTGAGGTTGGCCTGCTGCTGGCGTCCACCAAGCCTCACTCTTCCCTCTTCCCCTGGGCCCCACAGCCAGGCAAGATGATAAGAAAGCCTGGGTGCTCCCTCCTTTGGCACCAGTGAGAGGTTAAATCTGTGACATGCCTGTCTGCTTGTGCCAACCCTCAGCCCAGCCCCAGCCCCAGCCCCACAGTGAAAACTCAGGCCAGTCTCCTTTCCTGGCTCTCTGGAGCTTTTTTGAACCTGCTTGAGAGACCTTCCCTGCATTTCCTGGAGACATCAATAATGTAAAGAATAATCTTTTCATGCCCTCTTGGTGTGGATGTGACATCAACAGTATCAACATCCAAACCAAACTTTGGGTGGGGTCCATCTGTCTCTGAAGGTGACCTTATATAATACAAAATCTGTTATTTAAATACATGGTCATAATAAGAAATGTTCAACAAAAAATGACATCATAGATTGGTACATTAATTTAAAAATGTGACTGCAATTATTTATAAACAGTGTTTAAATACTAGTCCAATATGGTTTGTTGTAACTGTAAACTCAGGTGTATCAGGTTGGTAGGTAGCGTTGCAACCTGCGGAACATCTATTCGTTAGATTGTTAAGGCTTTCATATTTGGGCTGTGGAGTGAGACGATCAGAAATGTTTGTAATTTCAGTTTGATAAAATTAAAGAAGTAAATATACTTGTAAGTGGAATTAACTTTTTAGGGGAATTTAGTAAGTAACTGAGGATTAAACAAGGAATAATCAAAGATAAACATTTTTAAGTCACCACAAAATCTACTAGAGTCAAATGTAAGACAAGATTTGCCCTAAAATATTTAGAAATGCTATACTTTTAATCCTCAAGCTAAGAAACTGGATTTTACTTTAAACCCAAGTAACTATAAACAGTCTCATCTACAAATAGCCTCCCTACTCTAACCAAAACCCACTTGGTACAGAAGGAAGAACCTTGAGGGGAGAAGAGGAGGGAGACAAAACTGGAGAGAGAAGCAGCTTGAGCGAGGAGACGCTTGAGAGGAGAATCCGGAAAGAAGCTTGAGAGAGGAGAAGCCTGAGCGAAGGAAGATCATTGAGACGGTGGAGAGTCACAGGTGTGTGATTAGGGAGAGGGTAGGGGGACCTAGGACAGGAGGAGACCTGTGAACCAAGGAGGTTGCAAACGTGATAGAGAAGACCCCTGCAGCATTTTGGTGGGCGACCGAAAGCACAGTCATGGTGGCAATGTATGTTTGGAAAGAGAGGGAGTTAAGTCATCCTCTGGGCTTCTCATAGCCTTAGAGGAGCATACAAAAGCATCTGAGAAATGTTCTTGTTCTTGACAGAGACACAGACATCGCTGATAGAAGGTCACCAGAACTGAGGACCTCGGACACAGGGAGAGATAGCAAGCCCCCTGCGAAGACGTGATGATAAGGGATGAACAAGGCACCAAGAACAGTCAGAGACGGCCAACCAAGGCCAGATGGACAAGTTCCATCTTAGCTGATGGTGGCAGTAGACAGGAGCCACCTCCAAGGATATCTCTGATGACTTAATGCCCTGCCTGCAGCCCTGATGATACCTTTCAGAGGACAGAAGGAGCAATTCTAAATTGTTGGGGAAAGTCCTGATGTGTTTGAGATCAGCCTGAATTGGTAAAATCAGGTGATTGGCCACTAGGTTGTTTGAGACTTTAAATACAAATTAAGATTGGTCATATTAAAAACAAAGTTTATTGACCTTTATGTCCATCTGGAGAATCTATGTCTATGTATTATTCTTGGCAATTAGTTACTATTAATACTCAATACAAGTTATTTCAGTCATAATGATCATAAAAGCCCATCTCCAATGTTAAATACTGTGTACCATGAAGTATCAAGTACCACTGTCCGCAGGAGCAGCATTCTGAATTTCTAAGCTCTTGATAGTTTGTGGATATGCACCTTGAATCAATCAGCATTTAGAAGCTATCCTAGGAGTTAGGGGAGTTGGCCTTAACTCCAACAAAAATCCTCCCTGCCTTAAGGATCACCCACAATGTTTGTCATCAACTAATAAAGGGAAACATAGGATTAAATAAATCCTACATGCAATTATGAGAAAGGCCATGAAAGGGAAACTAAGTATTTCCTAAGATAAAAGGAAGTACAGAAAGCCCCTTGTGGAGACCGGCGTTAGGTGGATGCAGGAATGCATAAGCATCTGTATCCGAGAACAGCACAGGAGAGAGGAAGTCCTACCAGAACCGCAATAGCCAGTGTGGTCCTTAAGCCCCCGGAACTCATCTGGTGATCTCAGCATATGTCTTTCTAACCTTCCCCAACAGAGGGGAAGGTCAAGAATATTCCTAAGACAATAAATCCTGGTTAGGAGCAAGCATTTCAGAAAAGCTGTGAGGTCTGAAATATAGTGTCAGAAAGCATGAGTTCGTGTCCTGTTTCTATCACTGACAAGCTATGTGAGTTTGTGCGATTCTCATAATTTGTGTGAGACTGAAGTTTTCCAAACTTCAGTTCCCCCATCTGTAAAACAGAAAAAATGGTAATGGTTTCTTCTTGGCAGACATTGTTTATTGGTTCATTCACAAGTGAACTACTTCCTACCATCTTCATTTTGTCACTGTCCACTCTAAAGAGAAGCAAAGCAGATATTCACCGGTAGTCAAGGCTGACTGTTTCACAGCTAAGAGTGGTCAATGA
>CAUYSK010068129.1:0-16750 GCA_963575035.1 Avahi laniger | reverse complement strand
GTGTCCCCTCAGATTGCCTCCATCCTACCCTTTTCACCTCTTCCCAGTAATGTGAATTGTATTAGGTCCTCCAGCTTAATCTCCGAGATGGTGGGTGGTACTTGTGAATAAGAATCAGCCATGCCCTATTTGATTGAGTTGGTAGATGTTGTGATGAACTATAGAGTTGTTCTCCCTGTCAGTGACTGATGCTCACAGGACAGAGACAAATGCTGAGATGTCCTTTTGTGCCATGGTAAGCTCTAGTCTCTCAGGTAGAGCACTTGAGTGCCCCAGGGTTTGGGAGGGGCCCTGCACCTCCCAGGGGATTGCTTGATCTCCACCGCAGCAGGGATGGTTGGAGGAGTAAGGCAGAACATGATTAGGCTGTGTGAGCCTTGAAAACTTTGCACAGCCTCTGCAGGATTCAGAGGTTTCTTCTCCAGCTACCAGGGGAAGCCACTGGGAGGAGAGTCAGGGCAGGCTCTCCAGACCAGGAGGGATGTTTGTGGGGGGTGGAGGGTTGGCTAAATGCTTGGTTGCTATAGCACTGGGATGGGATGTTCCTTGCTGGAGGACCTGTCCTAATCCATTAGCACAGCTTTCCTGTGGAAAGGGGCATGCACTTTCACTGTGTCTCGGATCCCCACAGTACTCTTGCATCAGTTCTGTCCACACGGACTCTCTTACCATCCAAGTCCAGCTCTCAAACCTCCCCAAACCTGCGTGTTTGACCCACTGCTGTGCATCTCCATGAAACACAGGTGGGCAGGGAGCTCCCAGAGTGGGCACCCCAGGTCCACTGCAGGCCCTCAGGAGAAAAGGTGTGGGCCCCACTCTCTGTGGAGACCTCAGCCTGGAATACATGCCCATGGAAAGAGGTGGCCACTCCCCAAATTCTCAGTTCAAACTGCCCTTGTGGTTGCAATGGGTGTGGGAGGAGCTGCAGTTTCTAATCAGCCCAAGTGACTGAATATGCCACACTTGGCTGTTTTGACTTCTAGGGCTGGGCTCTTCCTCACTGGAGGATCCACCCTAGTTCAACAGATGGTTTTCCTACAGGGTGGATGGGCGTTTTCCGAGATTGCCATGTCTCAGAAACTCACAATATTCTCCTGTCAGTTCTCTCCATGTGGGCTCCCTTGTCACCCAAGTGCCCTTCCCACACCTCCCTTCTATGTCCCCCAGCAACCCACTTGAGTCCGAGGAGCATGGTGTCCAGCCTACTTTTCTGATCCTCTGACATGTGACCCCATGAAATGGTGGCAGGCAAGGCATTCCCAGATCAGGCACCCCAGGTCCACTGCAGGTCCCCAAGGGGAAAAACATGGGTCCCACTCTCCATGGAAACCTCAGCCTGTAGCACGCATCCGCTGGGGAGAAGTGGCTGCTCACCAAATTCTCTGCTCAAACTGCTTTCCCAGTTGCAGTGGATGGTGGAGGGGCAGGGGAAGGAGAAGCATCTGAACAAAAGAAAGCCAACTCTCTGGCCTCTCAGGTCACTCTCCCTGGAAGGGAACCTCCCATGAAATGTCCAAGCTCCAGGATTGTCAGATTTCAGTGTGAAAATGTCAGTTCTTAGTGTGCTCATGGCTGAAGAATGACCACATGCACCAAAGTAAGGCAGGCATGAAAATGAGGTTTATTGAGGAGTGAAAGATAGGATTATAGAGCAGGAGCAAGATATACGTTTACAGAGCATGATACATATGCCACAGATGATGACTAGACCCATTGTCATTGCAAAGGTAAAGCAAAAGGAAGGGCACAAAAAGGGTTTGGTTATGGTCTGCATCTTGTTGTATAGTGCCTGGATTGGGACCTCTCTAGTGTCTCAGATTTCACCATGAAACCATTTGATTGGACAGTTGGGAGTTGCATTACTACACAGTTGAGTTGTTCTGGGTCAGTTTCTAGACTCTACGGTACCTATGCTGCTTGGTCCGTGGGCCAGAGCGTCCTCTGTATTCTTTGCAGCTGGCGTGCTAAATTATGACTGGCAGATTCGTAGGGTATTTGCTCTTCCTTCCCTCAGGTATGGAGAGGATTAAGGTGGGGCAATTGCACTAATGCAAAGTGCCTTCTTTTGTCCCTAGGAGACCTGGAATCCCTCACTATCTACCTAACAGGAGCATGCAAGTTCTCCCCACTATTCCATGTTTGCCACCATGCCTGGGCTTGTGGGGGAGGAAAAGCCTCCCAGAAACTTGGTAGCCTGCCTCTTTCACTGGGCACTGAGCCTTTCTGGGTTTGATTCTCGCTGATATCTTTTTTCCTTTATCTTCTTTCTTCTCTGCTTCACAATTTTCCTCTTAAGGTCCCCAGCAGGTTCCAGCACCTCTCTCTATGATCTATACCTGAGCTGCATCTCCTCTCCCCTCTCCTTCATCCGAAATCGCACCTTCCCTCTGGGAAGGTCTGGCCAGCCATGTCTCTAGTCAGCCATCTTGCTCCTTTCCCCATATCCACATACCTATTAACAGTCCGTTCAAGGAAATCTAGGTTTTCTATTATGCTCCTTGATATTATTCCAGCCCCTGTCTGTTTCCCAATTCCAACGCCTTTTCTACATTTTTAGGTGTTTATTATAGAAGCACTCCACTTTCAGATCCCAAAATCTGTGTTTGTTTGCTATTGTTGCTGTGACAAATTACCAAAAATTTAGTAGCTTACAGCAACACAAATTTATTGTCTTATTATAGCTCTGGAGGTCAGGAGTCTGAAATAGGTTTCACTGGGCCAAAATCAAGGTGTCAGCAGTGGCGTGTTCCCTCCTGAGGCTCATGGGGATTTAATTTCCTTGCATTTTTCCAGCTTCCAGAGGCTGACTTGCCTCATGGCCTCTCCTCCATCTTCAAAGTCAGCAAAGTACCATTTTTCTCCTCTTTGACCTCTGTTCCCACCAATGCATTTGCTCCCTGCCTCTGAGCTTTCTACCTCCCTCTCATGAGGACCTTCGTAATTACACTGAGCCTACCCAGATAATGCAGGATAATCTACCCATCTCAATATCCTTAGTTTAATCATATCTGCATAGTCCCTTTTGCCACCAAATATAGAGACATATTCACAGGTTCAAGGATTAGGATGTGGACATCTTTGGGTGAACATGATTCATTCTCCCACACTATCTAAACCTCAATCTCCAAGCTCCAGAGCACAATTCCAACAGCTTGCCATTTATTTCTCTCTAAATGTTTTTTTGACACTTCAAAATCAACAGCTTTAAGAGCAAAGCGATGATATTTCCACCAAGACCAATTAACCCTTCTGACATTTCTTTTTGTTAATGATATAAGTTGGCAAATACTATAGATTCCACTTCCACAGTATCTGTTACATAAATCCCTTTATTTCTAATCTCATGGCCACGTGTGTAATTTGCCCATCATTACAATTTGCCTGGATAATTCTTATTTAAAAAGCCATGTATTTAGCTATTTGTTTACCTGTATCTTCACAGATTACAGCTACTTTGAGGGCAGAAAATATGTCTGGGTCATCACTTTATGATCTGCGAATGTATAAGAAAATGTGTGTGTGTGTGTGTGTGTGTGTGTGTGTGTGTAGAAAGGAAAAATTGAGTTGTCTGTGATTTCACTTAGATTAATTTTGCACAATGATTTCCAAATATTCTAGATCTACACATAGTGAAAATCACATACAAACAAAGAAGTTTCCAACCCAAATAACATTTTTACTCAATGAAAGTCTATTCAACACAGCATCATATATTTGCTTAGTTCATACCAGAAATTGTGCTATATGTTAGAAATATACCAGTGAACAAGGCAAGTCCATTGTCAATGAAGTGAAGAAACCAATAGAAAAGCAACAATTTCTGTGTTAGGTGCTGTGATAGGAAGGAGTACAGGGTGCTGTGGGTGCTCACAGTAGGATCATGTCCCCAAGCCTTTGAAGAGTCTTTAGCTGAACTTGAATGATGAGCAGGAGTCAGTAACATCATAAGCCGAAAGGCCCTCTAGCCTAGGGAACAGGAATGAAAGACAGTTTCATATCAGAGGCTCATATCAATTCCTTTTAAAAAATTTACATGATATAAAAATATGCACTTCATATTTTATGTTTGATAAATTTTGAGTCTTTTTAAAATGCTCAAATACATGTTCTTGAATGTTTTGGAAATATGAACTTCTTTTGGAAAAAGAACAGAAAGAAAAAAAAAAAAGGAGGAGGAAGAGAAGGAGGAAAACTTGCAAAACTATCCCTGAATGCTTGCTCTAGAAAGTTTATGGAAGTAGTTTGTGGCAAGTCAAAATTTTCTCCAAATGTTTTCCCTTCTTTTTATATGAGATTAAATCTCAGAAAAGAATATATTTTCTCTTGTTTTGCTAAATAGAAGATATATTAATAGGTTTCAATCTTATTTCTCAAAGGAGACAAACTTTTTTCCCCCTCATGGCATGAGAGCTTATGAAAAATAAATTTCCAACCACTTTCTCAGAGGTATCATTGGGCAGGTGCTTATTTGCTATTAATATGAGAAGCAGCAAGTTCCCTAATTCCTTTATTCTTTTTTTATCTAGGGTAAAATAAATGGAAAACATCAACATTGATGGAAAAATGTCTTGGCAGACTCTTCCTTATTGTCTCTCTGTCAGCATTTTAATATCATTCAGACTGAGTTCAAGAGGGTCACTTTTTAATAAATGTAGGAGCGTGTAAAGGCTTTTATAAATAAAACTAAGCCATCCTGTCTTTTGTCAGTTTGCTTATGTTGTACAGAGCGTTCTTTTCCTTTGCTGTACTGATTGCGTTATCTCCTTTTATTTTTCTGGGCCTCAACTTCACAACGTACTAATGGATCAAACCTATTTCACAGCATGTAATACCTTGCATTAGGTAAGTGTTTGTTTACAAAGGCATTGCCTTAAAATAGAGCAGTGGGAAAAGATAGTGCAAAAGACCAATTCTATTACCTAATATCATTAGTGGGAAAATTTATTGTCACTGAAAGTAGTGTATTGCTGACAATAGGTTTGGTGAAGCCACATGTGTTTAGCCTAATGCATAAGGAACAGGCTATGTGACAGGGAATGAGAATATGCCATTTGATTTGCAGCTATTACCTGGCTTCAAAGACAATAGGTGGGTGCATAAAAAAGGCAGACTATTATTACAGTGCAGCAACTGGACCTCATTTCAAAAAGCTGACACCCAGGTTTAAGCAGATGGGATGATTGTGCATCACAGTAAACAATATTTTAATACATTCTCTTAATGGCAGGATTTCTCATTCTCAAATAAAATTGCTTAAAAAAATTGTTTGAGATGGCTTTCAAATGACATTTTTAAATATGAATTTTCTTTTATTATTTTATAAAAATCAAATCAGATAACGTCTCCTGTCTCAAGCAACTTTTCTTTCTAAATTATTTATTGATATGTGATACAAAAGAATGTTTAGGAATCACTCTATTTTGACAAACAATATGATTTTTTCCAGATATGAAAGGTTTCTCAATGCTGATTAAATTGAGAGTCCCTTTGAGGTTTAAGTTTGGTTTTAAAGGAATGTTTGATGATTTCAAGAAAAAATATAGTCTTATTAATAGAAAAATTATATGATTATAAGTACAACACTGGTTAGGAGATAAATTCTCATTCTGGGAACTAACATTTGCCAAAGCTAGCACTTGTCATTCTCAATTAATTCCACCCTGGAATTAGCTATGATATATAAATATGTCAAAATGGTAGAGTGCTCTAGAAACAACACAATAGTAAATTTATAAAATAATTCCTTCAATTGCTCAGTTTACACACATTCAATCATTTGTTGCACACATTTTTTAAATGGAAATAATCATGATAGTAATAACTCAAGTAATAGTAAAAACAATAGTAATTTTATTATTTTTAGTTAAACAATAAAATTAAACTATAAAGAAGGCAGAATTCTTTATGACATTATCCCTTTTAGTCTATACCCACAGTGGCAGTGGACGATTAGATTTACACAGCAAATTGTCACTCATTAATTAGTTGTCATGACCAGGCACTGTGTTAGATGATCTATGGGATACGCAGAATGATAGGACATAGCCACTCAATAAAGTTTTTTTTTATTTCTGCATATTTTAGGGTACAAATGTTTAGGTTACATTGTTCTTGCCCTCCCCCACCAGTTATTCAATAGGAAAAACAAAAATATAAAAAAGGTACTTTAAACAAAGGTAGTGTGCTCCGAGAGAGCAAAAATTCTTGGAAGCAGAACAGAGAGCATTCAATTGTGACCAGAAACGTTAGAATTCCAGGCCCTAGAGGATGAGGAATCTGTAAATCACTGAAGAGATCAGAGACAATTTAAAACAGAGATAATATCCAGAATGAAGGTACAGGTACGATATTGCATGGTATATTCTGGAAAATATGAGTCATCAATGTTAGGAGCGGTTATGACCGCTGATGGCTGGTCAGTGGGCGGTGGGCGGGGAAATGGTTGTAAAAGAATCTGGATACGTCAAGGCACCCTCACCTTAAGCTATTAATATGTATTTTGAGTTAGATATAGAGTTAGTTTGAAACAACGTACACATGTACTTCACATTATCTATTGCTGATCAGAAAGAGGTATTTAAATATA
The DNA here is from genome assembly GCA_963575035.1 of Avahi laniger. NCBI lineage: Eukaryota > Metazoa > Chordata > Mammalia > Primates > Indriidae > Avahi > Avahi laniger. The sequence goes on along the minus strand of CAUYSK010068129.1, from coordinate 10,164 downwards.
ATGAAACCAGTGCAAATTTAGCATCTACCAAATTTGGCATCCTACCACATGCTGAACACTAATGTGTTCATCAGTCATTGTCTGTTTTGACCTTTTCCATAACCTCAAAGAGTTTTATTCCATTTCACAGATGAGGAAGCTGAGTCTTAAGGAGGTGGAATTACAGCACAGGACTGTCAGAGTCTGATATTAGACGGCCAGCAAAGGCAGAGTAGACTAGTGATTAAGTATACAAAGTCTAGAGCCATACTGTTTAGGGCCAAAACCCTAAGCACCCTAAGCACCCTAAGCACCCACACATATAAGGTTTGTAACTTTGAGCAATGACTTAACATCTCTGTGATTCAGTATCCCCTTCTAGTAGTGGAAATAATGATACAACCTATCTCCTAGGGTTGCATGAGGTACCACATGCAGAACACCTACTATAATGCCTGGCACTTAGTCAGAGCCATATAAAGGCTTGTTGCCACATTGTTCTCGAAGCCATTAAGATGAAGGAAAGAGAGGACCTGGGATCCGGAAGATTACAAATTACCTCTTCAAAGGAAAATAAGATTTGAAGGTGAATACATCCTCCCAATTGAAAACGTAACTTCTGAAAATGACACAAAACCTATTTTATATAATATAACGTATATATACATGTCATCCTCCCAAACTTCAAAATTCTGCATCAGTTTATCTTCATTTTGCAGAGAAATTTGAAGTTGAAAGAAGCCAGGTAGCTTGCTCAAGTTTCAACAGCTGTAACAGCAACAAAATTGGAAGTCAAATAGCAGGCTGCCTCTTTTTAACATCTGTGCAGTTTTCGCTAACTTTCTACCAGCCTGTATCGGTTTGAGAGAGTCCCGCGGCTGCAAGGGCAAGGGGCAGAGGTCAGAGGAGACTCCACAAACGGAGCTGCCAGTAAATTAAGTTTTAAAGGGTGAACAAGAACTGGAAAATCTTTTCAAAGACGGGGGGAGTTGGCCAAGGAGGGAAGATATCATGGGCAAAGAAATCCAAAAGGAAAGGTGCGTCCAGGGAACAAAAAGCCGCACTTTGTTGCTGAGCTCAGGATGCTTATGAGGAAGTGAAAGGAGAAGCAGAGGAGGAGATAAGCAGATGCCAAACCTTAGGTGTCATTCTGTGGTTTTGATTTTCTTTTCCCCTCAGAACTAGGGGGAATCGCTAAAGCCTTTTGAGCTGGAGAATGGCATAATCAGATTTGAATTTGTAAGAGCTCGCTCTGGCAGAGGGACAGAAAGGGCTGTGCCACAGGCAGGGAGACTGGTGAGAACGCAGTTGATGAATGAAGGCACTGGCAGAAGAAAATTGAAGGGAAGACTGAGGTTGCAGAAATATCGAGGTCTATTTTTTTATTTTTAATTTTTATGGATATGTAACAGTTATATAAATAAAAATGTAAAAGGAAAATAAATTTCTATAGCAGCAAAGAATAAGAGAGATATTTAGGTCTAAAGATTTTTTAATTTTCCCAAAGGGCAGTGACTTCCCCAGGTTCTTCGTGGTGTCTGACTCCCTCCTGGTACCACGTAGGTCATTGTGTCCTAGCTAGGAGTGTCTTTCTGGAATAAAGATAATTTATATCATTTTCAAAACAGTTTTCTTAATTAGCTCAAGTTGCTTGTGTTACTCTTCACTATTTAATAGAATACTGTTTTCAATTTTTTCTTTTTACGTGTTTGCAATTTAACAGAAACATTTTGAGAACTATTCCTCTATCAGAAGAGTTTCTTCCTAAAGTTACAAGTAAAAACAATAAAGTATGCCAGGGAGGGAACAACCATGCAAGGGAGAAGGATGTCTCATATTCCTGAAAGATCTCACATTTGAACTGGGACTTTTTTTTTTTTGCCAAAAATGTTACATAGGCACAGATACATTGTCAAAATTTTAAGAGAAGATGTCCATCAAACAGCTTTAAACTCATGTTGGGTTTCAGTAATGGATCATATTATCCATAGTTGAACAAAAGGTCTTACAAATTCTCTATTTATCATATCAACTGCATCGTTTTACTAATATTTAATTTTAAATTTAATGTTAAGTACTCATGTATTTAATGTCAACTTTTTGCTAAACTAAATGTTTAGCAAATGTTAGGACTTTGTTACAAAGTCCTAAATGTTAGGACTTTGTTACACATTTATTTATTCGTAGTATCCCAGCAAAATCAAAATACAGAGGTATCTCAGGCCTCCTTCAAAGTCTAAGAGAACCTGCTTACACATTCATTCGGCATCTAGGCATTAATTACCATATAGTGTTTTAAAGTGCTAAATACATTAATTTATTCATCACATTTAGTGTGGGCTAATCATTGTTTACTGACTGAGGATAGATAAACATGGCCCCTGACTTCATGTGGCTCAAAAGGTGGTAAGTTCCCTGTTTTCCAGACTGTTGATCACGAGCCATCACTGGGCAATGAAATTAATCAAGTGGATCAGATGGACAATATGTTTTAAAGATCAAAATAGAGTAAAATAGAGTAGAAAATATCAGAGTGCCTCACACCAAGTAAGAATAGTCTTATTTTTGATGATATTGTTTCAGTTATATGGAGGGAAGGTGCACTGAATTGAGCAAAATACTCTATCTTTTCTTGAGTGTCATAATCTTAAAACGTTTGCAATGCACTTATATAAATTAATAAAATCAATGATAAAAATATGTAATTTTATTTTCAAAAGAGCTCAAAGCCAGTAGAAAAATGATATGTAAACAGATAAATTGCAATATAGCGTGATGAAGAAGTGAAGCAGGCACTAATCGTGGAGGGGCATAGACACTGGCTCAGTATCTTCAAGCAAAAAAAGATCTGACCCATTTTTGTGGGGTTTTTTTTCCTTTACTTTTTCTTATCTTAAAACAAAGGACTTTTAAAAAGTAACACTCTCATTCTTATGATTCTGAATGTCTTTATGCCCTAAACTGCATTCATTTTCTTCTGCAGGGCTGTTCTCACACATTTCAGCCTGCATTCCACCAGGGCCAATATTTGGATAGTGTTGTCTTGGCCAGCAATGTAAGCAGACGGATGAAATTTCAGAAGGCAGGTATCCTGTACATATCCTGAGAGTCTCCCCTCTCCAAGCTGATAATGGTTCCTGGTCAAACGACTTTGGCGCTAACACATCTAGAGCTCACACTGCTCCCTTTGTTTTGTCAACTTCCAGGAATTTCAGGGTTTCAAGTTGTTTCTAAATGATCACTTAAATAATTTAAGTGTAGTTCGATTAATACTTAATTAATGCAAGCACAGACTCTCCTTTTTCTGTATTAGGCACTAGGATAAGCACTAAGTGAAAATCTAAATAGCCAAATAGATAGGGTTCTCATTCTGAAAAAGTTTACAACCCTAGTAGCTAATATGTACATTAAGCACATAATATTATGCATAAATATATAATTATATGCTTCAGAATGAAGCATACAAGACTAAGAAAGAATAGACCAAATTTAAATTGGAGGTGGAATTCACAGAAGATCTCACTGAAGCTGTCATCTTCAACTGAAACTGAAGGATGCACAGGAACAAGCAAGGGGGTGTAGGATGGAGAGGTGGAGAAGGGAAGGGCCTCAGTGCGAGAGAAATGGATGTCTATGAAATATATGCAAAGGCCCTGAGGTAGAAACCAGTGCATTGGAGGAACTGAAAAACTGGCTGTGATGGGAGCAGTGAGAAGATTGAGGAGAATAACCACAGAAGATGTGCCAGTAGGAGACAGGGACTAGGATTTTCAGGGCCTTTTGCACCTGCTCAAAATTTGGGAATTTTTTTTTTTAGAGCAATGAGAAGTCATTCAAAGTCTTTAAACACACACATTTGTGGAAACAGTTACAAAATATGAGATGCATCTAATATCTTTTCTTTATAGTAACTCATTATACAGATATTGGCTTATGATAACTATCCTTGGTCATATATTTATATGTTCTTTTAGTTAAAAATGCAGGAGACTTCATGTATGCATAAAATATATGAAGAGATCATTTAAAGAGATTATTTTACATCTCCCATGAATATTAATAAAACAATTTATAGTTAAGTAAATGGTGTTCAATTGAGAACACTGTATTTGTTTTTTTTCTTTACACGCATTGGCCCACTGATTATTATCGCTCGATGATATATTGAAGGTGTCTTCCTTATCGTTTCCCTGTTGTTTTTTTCCTACTCAAGGTGATTTCTAAATACCAAAGTGCACACCCAAAGAAAATAACTTTGTTTCATTGCCTATTCACATGTGCTTTTTTTCTATTTTTCTTAAAAGTGATTTCCCTGTAATTCTCTACAAAATAAGTTTGAATTTTTTCAATCTTCCTGTAATTTCTTCACAACTAACCTGAACAAACACTAGTTTTATCAAAATTAATGGGAAATGGAAAACTCACTGAAACTGGAATAGTCTAATAGCAAAATCAAAGCCTACCAGCTATGCTTATCTCTGTAAGGTAGTTTGAGAAAAAAAGGCAGGCAACGGAGAACGACTGAAAGGTTGAATGATGTCAAAACTCTAGATAAATAAATGTTTTATGAAATAATGTCTAAACAACTCGTAATCATGGAGGTAAAGACATTAAAGTACATGGTTATATAGCCTAATTTGTTAATTTTCTTCAACACAGATTAGTGTAGTATCTTTCAGATGCTATGGTTTTAGGATTAGAATAAAAAGAAAATCTTGTGCATATATAGTAATGATTCTGATTGAGAAAACATATGTTATTGCCTGATTTTTTATTTTTGAGATATTTACACAAATTTTAAAAGATAAAATACTGTCTTTGATTTCAAATTCTCAACTATAAGAGAAATAAATCCAAATCCTTTCACTAAGTCACCAGCTCTTTGTTTTACTTATAGCTGTGTCAAAAAGGAGTGTGAATTGAAAACATGTTTCTGAAAGGCTAAGTTTAGATTGCCCTTTGTGGATCTAAATTTCAGATATGCGGGAGCTGCGCTCGTGAGCAGCAGCGAAAGCTACAGCAGTATGATGTCTCAAGAAAAGAAACTGGGCCCCTCCAGGGCTCCTCCATGATGGCAGCTCTAAACCAAAATTGACATTTCACAGAGACCCCTGAGAGGCTGGAAAAGACCATACTCTGAAATTGTCCTCATAAATAAAGGTTAAGTGTGTGAATATTTTGATGCTGAAATCCGCATTAAACTCTATTATAGAAAGATGACCTGATCATAAAATTTATCAGCTTAAAAATGAATTCCACAGCTAATAAAAAGCATTTTAGCCATAGCAACATTTACCTTCTGTTTTTCTCTCGCCTTTTTTTGACATGCTCTAAAAAGCCGTGCTTCTACATGGCCATAACCTGCAGGGAAGAATCTTTTCTTCCTCTCATAAAGTGGCCCAAAGGTAGAGATATTTTTTGTTACTTAGAAGAAAAAATATATATATACACACAAAAAAATATATAAAAGATGTGTGTGTATTCTTTAGATTGACATTTGCTTTTTTATTTATTTATATCCAAAAACTTTATAGAGATACTCAAAACGTTTTAGAAATAATACTGTACTGAGAGCCTGAAGATTGGTTTTGAAGCCTAGCTATATCACAAGCTAATTTTGGGGCTCTGACTTGAGCAAGTCAATTCATTAAAAATGTAATCAGGTGGTATTAGTACTGAGTCAGGTTACGTTTCCCTGAAATTGACAATTGAGTTCCACAGTTAAAGATAAAAGATATTCAGTTCCTCACATACCAACTGCAAACAGAACAATTATTACTGGAATTTATACATTCCCCAAAACCATGTCACCCCTCTTGAGGTATTTCAGAGGAGCACCTGAAGACATAAGCTCATATTTTGTGGAACAGCAGACTTATTTTGTACAGAGAGGCCATTTTTTCCCCTTACTTCCCCATAGAGAAGATGAGGTTCTTTCTCCACAGAAAGTCAAGGATCAAGGACTCAAGAAAATAATAAACTTTGCAGGATTGGATGCACATTTCCCCTCTCTCAGTGGGGAGGACACAATCTTATCTCATCCGATCTTGATGATCAGTGGAGGAAAACATCCTGGAAAGCATGTTAGGGACAGAGAGAGTGGAATAGAACCACAGCACACCACTGTAAGTCACTTAGCAGTTCCTAAGTGATTCAGAGGTTGAATCCTGTGCACCTTCCACAGGTCTGATGATTGACATTGGAGAATAGAGGATTGGAGGCTACAGCGGAGCTTTGGATAAACAGAACGGAGGAACGATATAATGGTGAACCAGAGGAATGTGGCATGATGCCATTAGCCAGGGCAAAAATAATGAATTTTTAAAACCCTAACATTTACTGATGTTTTATTATATGCTAGATTTGCAATTAGTTAATTCATTTAATCTTCACTCCTTCCCCCCAAAAACTATAGAAACAGGGAGAATCATCACCAATATTTCACAGGTTTAAAATAACTGAGGCACAGAGAAGTGACATAATTTGTCCATGGTCACACGGCTAGTAAATGACAGAGGGGGAGTCGAGCCCAGGCAGTCTCTCTCCTGAGATATGGTCAAACCATGCCAGACAAAGCCAATGATACTCTCCATTTCAAACCAGCCGCACAACTGGATGGCAGTGGAGGGAACGTAGCGGAAACATTTTGAGTCAAGATTGAATTTCTTAAATGAATAGAATAAATGCCTACAAACAAAAAGTATCTGTTTTAGCACTTGTCAATATTTGAAAAGATGTAGAATCGGGATGAGAATTTTTATGCCTTTCTTCTACCTATGAGGAAATGAAGATACAGCAGATACAATATTGGTGTTTACTGGAAAAAAAAAAAAATGAAGCCATTTCATGTTTATACTACTAAGTTGGTATTCCTCAATAAACTGGTTCCAAATAGCTGTCTCCCTTTTAAAATGGGGCAGTTTATTACATAGATTCTGGAGTCAGAAAACTGGGTTTGAAATTCAGTTAGGCATTTCTACTTTCTTGCATTTTTGCCTTGGATAATTCAGATTCCTCACTGGCAAAATGAGGATAATCATGCCTATTTCTCAATATTGTCACGAGAACTAAATGAGATACGTATATGTATTAGTTAGGAGAAGTTACGCTGTTTAAACAGTAAGACCCACATTTCAGTGGCTAGAACGTTATATACCATTCATGTAAAATTTTTGGATGGGAATTCAAGGTCAGGTGAGTGGCTCTTCATCATGTGGTCATCTGGGAGCTAGGCTGACCAGAGCTGAAACAGTACGAGGGAGAGAGAAAAAGGGTGAAAGACGGAGTGAGGGAAAGAGAGAGAGAAATGAGAAGTAAGGACACTTGGTAGGATTTTCTAGGCTGGGCCCGCACAGTGGAGAATCACTGCTACTTAATTTCTGTGAAGAGACCCTAGTCACATGACTGCCCACCTGCAGGAAATTCTGGGAAATATAATCTATGTGTCCAAAGAGTGGAAAGGACGCCGTGGATAGCGGGCAATTTTTGTCACATGTACATAAAATGCTTAGCAGAGTGCCTGGCCCAAATTGCATTCAATTTAGCTGCTGTTGCTGTCTCTCAAAGCCCTAATGGGTTTAAAATTCTAAGAAGTAAGTGGAAAATTATTTTAATTAAACCATAGATAACCAAATTGCTTGTAAACAGGACACTTTGAGCATTATGATAAGTTTTACCCAAGCATAAGTACACACACACTGAAGGTAAGATGGTAATTATTTCGAGAAAAATAGTAAAATTTTAACATTATGTAATCTCTCTCTCCAAGAAATGGCAAAAACAGATATTAAAATTTGAAATCATGAAACAAACAAAAACCACCACGAGAAAGAAATTATTAGGAAGAATATAGCATCCACTTTTCAAAGCCCTTGTAATTTCTGCTTAATAAAGTACAGATGAGAAACAGCCTCACAAAAACTGAACATCAACATACATCTTTTTGTAGTAATGGCCTTTCCACAGTTCTATTTCTACCTTCTCAGGCTGCAGATCTCTGAGATGCTAACACTCACCTACGTTCATTAACTCTCTCATTTTTGATCTGATATGAAAGATCTAACAGTATCCGGGTAAATATTTAAAGGAATCAAGGGATATTCACTTATAGTATTTGGTAGCTAATCTAGCAGTAGGATAGACTTCATTATGTTCATGGGTAAGTTACCAGGGGAGAAAAAGAAAATAAGAAAAAAAAATCAATATAGAAAAAGCTGATGTAACATAAAAGAAGGGAAAAAAAGATAGCACTTGAGAGATAGAAATTTTCTGTAGCATGTCCTTAGAGATTCCCATGAAGTTAAACAAAACATGCACTTTATGAAGCTGAAGATAAAAGATTGGCTGACAATATATAGACCAAAATGAAAAGTTAGCTGTCAGATTTTGGGAAGAAAGTTAAGAAAATAAAAAATGCTTTAGTAAAAGTGTAAATGGTATAAGAAGTAGGATTTGGAGAAAATTCTAAAAATGTAGATATAAACTCTTTCCGTTCTAACTATGTAAGGATTTTGCCCAGTTGTGGGAGATAGAAAAATAATATCATAAATATTTTTCTGTAGCAACCTGGGCTTAAAGTTTCTGCACCGTATCCTACAGGGCAGGGGCTTTCAAACTTTGATGACCATGACCTACAAGGAAAACATCATTTTACGCCATGAACTAATGTACATATACATACAAGTACAAACACACAAACACAAAAATTCTTCTGAAACAATACTATGTATACTGCTCTCTGGTATTTTTCTCTTGTCTTCTAATTCATTTAAAATAAAGCTGATTGAGATACATTAATTTGGTTTTCTGACCAACTAATGGGTTTGAAATACACTAAAAGTAATAGTCTGAAACATGCTGATAAACATGGTTATGAATTTGCACCAAAAAAGAATGAATGCTGATTCCATGCTTTAAGTGTTTTGTGTTTTGTTTGGTTTTGTTTTGTCTTGTTGGTTCAAGTTTCTGGGTGATCATTCCCTGTGCACCTAATCTATTTACTAAAAAGGTTCATTCTTTTCTTAAAGCTTTAAGAGGCTTCCCCTGGGCAATGCTTAATGGGAATTTACCTAGGAAATGTTATTAAGGAGGAGAGAGGCTGCGAATAAATTCCTCATCAGCTCAATCTGTATGCTTACTATGCTCCAGGGAACTCAATGAATTGAGATAACTAGACAAAGTGGTAGACCACAATTCCTACTGTGATTCAGCTGGAGGCTAGTGGCAGCTCGCTCTGCTCCCACTGTCCCATCAACAGAGAGCAAAGCCAGCTCATCTCCAGGTATTTCGAAGAGTAAAATTAGAGTGCTGTAGACAGTACAAGTAGTCTCATTCAGTAGAGTTTAAATTCCAGGATACCTCTAACTACTGGGCCTTGAAGTAAATTTAGTGAATCTTGATAGAATTTTTAAAAAGTTAAATAGAATAAAACAAAAATATAAGACCATTTTGCAGCTTTTAAGCATAATTCATAATTTTTTCAATTACTTAAATGTATAACTGTCTAAATATGCATGTCTGTGTGTACTCATCTATGACATAAAATATCTTGCTCATATTATGTCACTGAGTAAAGACATTACAAACTGCTCGAATTATTGATTTGCCATTGCATTTAAGAGGAAGTAAAAAGGCTGAGAAACTGGTTTCTTAGTATAGGGGTCATAGAATTTCCATTTTATTACGATTGAGATAAAAAAAATTTTACCTTATGATTCAGAAACATCCTCTCCCAAAAAAGGCAAACAAATTTATAATCATAATTACATTGCAAAAGAATTGAATCAGATTTATTACAAAAATACTGTGTAGCACTTCCATAATATAAAATAACAAAAAATATAACAAATTTTAAATAATCAAAGAATTAAAACTATAGAAGAATAATGACGGATATATTATATACAACTATAGTGGTAATTAGAATTCTGTGCTGCATAAAGACCTTTTGGTCAACATCAAACAGCATACGTTAGCGGTTCCGTTAAGATTATAATGGAGCTGAATGTTCCTGTCACCCAGTGACTCCTAGCCATTGCCACACAACACATTACTCACATGCTCATGGTGATACTGGTGTAAACAAACCCTGTTGTGCTGCCAGTCATATAAAAGTTTAAAATGTTAAAAGAATAATAAAAAATAAAAATGTTAAAAAAATGAAATAGTTCATAAAACAAAGATATA
>CAUYSK010068124.1:0-42555 GCA_963575035.1 Avahi laniger | reverse complement strand
TGTGTGAGCCCATACTGCTGGATCTATCCACAGCCTACAATCCTGACGCAGTGGCGATTCCAACGCCAGGTGCTGTATGCCATTAACTGGCCAAGTCATGTAATCAATTTGGTTGTTCGGGCCTTTTCCATCAAGGGTACTTTATGGTATGGGTCATATGCAATATTCCTCACCCTTCGTGCCCACTTTCATGTGTCCATCCGCATACCTTTATCCCAGATCTCTTCATCCAATCTTCCAGTCTGTCTCTCTCCAGGCCCCTAACCCCACAGCCAAGCCAGTCGCCACTGCTTGTGTATGTTCTAACCTTAGGCCACGTTCCACACAAGTGGATGGCAAAGTGTATTGCCTGAAGCTCTGCTCTTTGGGAGGATTTCCCCGCATTGTTGCCTTTCAAGGCGACCCCTGAGTGCGGCTGTAGTACAGCTATCATCTATTTTCAGTTCGCCCCTGTATACCCATTCACAAGTCAAACTCATGCATTTTTCTCTTCCATCAACTGGTCATGTGGGATCCATGACAATAGATGTGAGCTAAGGGAGAGGCATTGGTGCAACACTGGTAGATGATATGGGGGCCTGGGGTACCTGCCAATGTAGCATGCTGTGCCCTCTGGCTGTGTTCGTGTTAGATACTAGATGTACAGAATCCAGCTCATGATGGATGGTCTTAGCTGCAAGGCCACCTGGCATCCCTTCATCAGATATTACATCTCTAGAAGGGCCCAGTGGCACATCAGGAGCTGTTTGTTGAAAGGTGTTTACTTCTCTGTTACATATTGCATGGTCTTGATCCAGAATCCTGAGTCTACATTGTGATTTTCCCACTGCGACTTGTCATAAACTCCACACAGCATCTTTTTCCTATACATCTAATACAAGATCTCCTGGGTTGTATGGCACAAGTGGTAAAGCTTCAGGCTAGACCTGCTGCAGAGCCCTTTCCTGCTCTGGGCTCCACTCGAAATTGGCAGCCTTTTACATCATCCAGTATATGGGTCACAGCAAGTATTCCCTGGTATGGAATATGCTGCCTCTAGAACTCAAAGAAACCTATCATCTTTTATGTATCCTTCTTTGTGGTGAGAGATACAACATACAGTAATTTCTTGTTTACTTTGGGAGGGCATCCCCCTGGACTATTGGACCCACCAGGGAGCTACCACTGGAAGTTCCTTGAATCTTTGTAGGGTTTATCTCTCACCTTTTGAGCACACGTGCCCTAGTTCCAACGTAGCTACTTCTTGGTCATCTGGTCCAATTAACATGATGTAATCAATAGAGTGGGTCAGTGAAGTTCTGCAGGATGCCCAGATAGTCTTGGTCCTTCAGACTACATTATGATAAAATGTGGGACATGGTTCTAAGAGAAGACTATAAATGTTCATTGCTGTCTGGTCCAAGGTAATGTGAACTGCTTCTGATCTTCTTTTCTAATAGAGATGGAAAAGGATGTATTTGTCAGATCAATAGCTGCATATTATATGCCTTGATGCCATGTTAATCTGCTCTAGCAAAGATGCCCATAGCTGGCACCATAGCTACAACTGGGGCCACTACCTATGGAGTCTGCTATAGTCCACTGCATGGTTTTTGTAGGGGCTAGATTGGTGAATTAAATGGAGATATAATGTGAACCATCATCCCTGAATCCTTTAGGTCTTTCAAGATGGCATTAATTTCTGCCATTCCCTGAAATACAATATTATTTTTGATTTACTATCTTGGAATGGGAAATGGGCCAGTTTCTAAAGCTCCCACCTGACCTTTACCACTGTGATAGCTCTTACTACACAGGCCAAGAAACCTGGTGCCACTAATCAAGTATATTTATTGTGATTATACACTCAAGGACTAGGTGGATCTGTGGATATATTGTGAGCCAGACTTGGGCCAGGTCTCCTATGTATTACTTGTCCTCTATAGTTTTAAATTGAGGGCAAATAGTGACATTTCAGGCCTGTGGATAATGGTGTTGACTCAGACCCTGTGTCCAACAGATATCAAAATGTTGAACATTCTCCTTTCACCACTGTATGGTTACCTGAGTAATGGCTGTAGATCCCTCTGGAGAAGGACCGGGGAATCATCATTGTGCACATTTGTGGTATTGCACGATCCTTCCTCCTGTGGACCTGGACTCTCCTTTAGTTAATGGGTCTGGGCCCAACAACTGGCTCAGGTATGAAAATTGGGCAAAGGATCATGATATTTTTTATTGGGGTGATTGCCCTTGGCCTCCTGATCATCCATTTTGATTTAGATTGTACAGATTGAGCAGTAGCCTTGCCGACTGACCGTCAATTTTGCCATGTTCTATTGACCATCTCTGTACTTTTCTGGCCGGCATGCAGACTTTCCAATTACTGTAATTGTATCCACCTGGCTTCTGACAGCTACCAATGCCATGTATCCTCTATTTTTCTGAGGTCCTATCATGTCCATTGCTATCAGTGGGCCCAGGTCTGTAATAGCATCTCCTATCCCCATTCCTGGCCTACAAAGGAGAAACACCACTGAACTTCTTAGTGATTCCTGGGGCCACTCTCACTAATACATTCCTTACAGCTTTGGTAAATGGAATTTCTTCTGGACCCTCCCAAAGAATGCAGCAATTTGGTGGGGTTTCCAGCTTTATATAGTATATTCATTCTAGCATGCCCACTTCTCCATGGCGGTCCTGGAATTTCCCTCTTACTTTGTATGGGCTATTTTTTCCATGCTTGTAGGAGCCATCCTAACTGCATGTTTGCAACACCACCCCAATCCTTGCCAGAATATTAAATTCAATATCCTGGGAGTGTGCTCCCACATTGGTAAACTCTACTCGGATCTCACTCCCACTGTGAAGCACTGTCAATATTCAATCCGTTGCACATTCTCCCAGATCTGCTGGTGTGTATCAGCTAGGTCCTGCAGCTTTTTTGGGTTATATTACCTTTTCACCTTATCAGATCTACATGTCTCTGATTGGGTTGTGATTTAACTCTTGTTATTAGCTTAGTTGCCAAGAGAGGAAGTGGTGGCAGATTTGAAGGAATGCATATGTTGTCCTGAGGAGAGATCTTTTCACTGTCTTTAAGCAGAGGGACCACACCAGCCTTTATTAGGGAAGGATGGGACACTTCTGTAGCCTTAGAACATTCAGAAAACCTGAGAATTCAAGATTTTCAGGTGGATCAACCCAGAGAGTCCCACGCCATGTGTCAGGGCTCCATTTTTTCCCAACCAGGGCCCTGACCATGGCATAACACACCTGCCTAGGTTAGGTTTAACTTCTTTGGACTTCTACTGTTCTCATGATTAAGTCCTGGTCCTGGTCCTGGTCCTGGTCCTGAGCTTTCTGTCCCCACTCTCTTCAGAAGATGACAGTCTCATTGCAAGCTACTGGGGAGGCCTTCTGGCTTTCACCTTTAGTTTTTAATTACCAACTAATCACTCCCATTCTTTTATCTTTTTCCAAGGCATCGGTGGAACTTAGCATCAGTTCTACTGTCTTTACTATTTCCCTCCATATTTCTTAATGGCCTGACATACAGTGGCATCCATTTCCTTCCACTGGCAAGCCATCCCAGTTCACTGCTGGTTAAAGTTTTAACAACGGCACCATCACAGTGTGCTAAGGGTTATCTGCGCTCTACCTACCACCAGTGAGGGGGGTCTCCTTCTATAAACCACATGGCAGCATAAGAACCAGCTCCAAAATCCCAGTGAAGTACACACTTTCTTGCACCACTTCTTTCTTGCACCACTATGACTGGTTGGGCTTCCTGGGAAACAGACTCTGAGATGATATTAGTGATTCAATTTATTAGGGATTGCCAGCTGAGGAAGGAAGGGAAGCTCCACTGGGTGGTGGGAGAATATGGACTATGATGCAATCTCAAAGGTTTTCTCAGCTGACCCTATGGGGAACTCTAAAGCTGGGATGCACTTTCAAATTGTCCTAATATGGGGCAAAGGAACTAGTGTTTGAATGCAGGCTGTCCCAGGAAGGAAATGTGACCTCAGGTAAGGTGGCTCTCTTCAGTTAAGGCAATTGTGGAAAGATCTGACAACTGAGGGCCATCTGCCAGCAGACTCCCAGAGTGAGGAAACTAAGTCCTCCAGCACTGATGGGGAGTCTGAGTGGCATATCATAGCACTCCCTGAGAGCAGGGCAGCGGCTGTTCATGAAATAACATAACGTGGGGCAACACTGCATTCCAAGAGGCCACTACAACGCTGGGCACAGTAATGCTCAATAATTTAAGATATTAGCATTTTCATCATACCGTGTTGTTGCTATCTTCATCTTTTTAATTCATGTATTGCTTACTGGATGCCTATCACATGCTAGAACTGTTGCCGTAAGTATCTCTACGGCATAGTTGCCTGTTCAGCCGATTTGGGAAACTAACATATATTTAACAGTTATGACCAATTAGATGGGTTAAGAGGCTTAACAGAAGGGTGAACAAAATGGTGTTAAAGAATATACCTGATGCTCCTATAAGAATCCCTAACTCCCTAGAAAGTCTGGACAGTCTGACAGCTGATATGTGAACAGCGTCTGTAAGAATGCATGTTGTCTCCAGGGCCAGACACAGGGAAAGCAGAGGCAGTAGGAAGAGCTTGTCTTCTGGGCACCTTATCCTCAGATCTCCTTTTTGTCAATACATTTGGACTGTTCACAATCAAATGATATCCTTTCCCACGCTTGAATCTCATCCTCTTCTTCCATTGCCTTATGAAATCTTCCCCTAATTTACCCTCATTGAAGTCAGCATTTCACTATACAGAAGAGTCTAATGTCATCCCAAGAGTGAGTTCACTGTGCCCTTCCTATATTCCAGAGCATTCACAAATACCCAAGATTAGTCCAATCTTAATGAGCCACAAGATCCTGTTATGCCTTTGTTTCCAGTCTTTAAGTCTACTCCTCAACCTCATCAAAAAAAGTACCTAAATTTCCATGATCAATATACATATAACATAGAACTATGTTAAGTGCTCTTTATAATTTTAAATAAGTAACACATACTGGTTTTCCTTTATTATTTTATTCCCAAAGGATTCCAATAAGGTATTTCTTTTCAGACAGAAAAATACCTGTTACGTCCTTCTGGATTAATACTTGAGATTGTCAAGACCTACTTTCATCATTCATAGCTGGCTTTTTCTATGAGGCTTTCCCTGAGCTCTGAACATAGGGCAGAGAGACTTTCATCTAACCCAAAGCTAGCACTAGCTAGCACTGACAGATGAAGACTTGAGGTGTTACAAGATATATGGAAACATAAAAGGTAAAATTAAAATTTGTGTGAGACTTATTTCCTAGTCTTTGAGTTACTCATTGCTTTATTTAGAACATTCTTTTAACTAAGTGAACTGGAATGGTGGTTTTTTTGTAATTCTATGTTTTTCTTTCTTTTTTTTGAGAGTCTCACTCTGCTGCCCCAGCTGGAGTGCAGTGAAATCATCATAGTTCACTGCAACCTCAAACTCCTGGGCTCAAGCCATCCTCCTGCCTCAGCCTCCTGAGTAGCTGGGACTATAGGTGTGCACCACAATGCCTGGCTAATTTTTCTATTTCTCGTAGAGATGGGGCCTTGCTCTTGCTCAGGCTGGTCTCCAACTCCTGGCATCAAGTCATCCTCCTGCCTCGGCCTCCCAAAGTGCTAGGATTATGCCTGGCCTGTTTGTTGGTAATTCTACTAATGCTTTTTGAACTACTAATTCATCTATGTATGATTATGCCAGAATAATACAAGGTTGTACCTGCTTAAAGAAAACAAGGAAGTGATTCATCACATGTAAACTTGTAAATTTTGCTTATTATTTTTTTTTTTAGCCTTTGACTTTCAGAAGTAAACTAGAGATATATAAATAAGAGAATATTCACATTAAAACGTTATTCACAAGAACGGCTAAAAAGAACAGGGCCACAGTCAAGTCGGTAGCTCTTTAATAAAATGAGCAGGACTCCATTATAACAGCTCTTTATTACATGGATTCAAATACACGGCAGACCAATCACGTTCCCTGAAATTTAACAATCACTTTTCAAATCCTGTTAGTGCTATCCCTCAACATTCTAATTCCAAAAGGCTTCCTTCAAATTCCCTTTGCAAAGCCTTCCACAAAGAAGAGTTGAAGCACCAGTAAGAAAGACTGTTGCTAGCAGTAGTTTTATCTCATCATCATCATCATCAACAAACATGCAGTTTCTTCCTCCGATGTGCATGGCACTGTAAAATGGGTGCTTCGCTCTGCCTTGTGGTACAAAGTTTATAAATACAATATGCCAATACAAAGTTGAAGCCATTAAAAAGAGCTTAATAACACTACTAGGAGATAATTAAATCTGGAGTGTTGGTGGAATCTACGAAGAGATTTAGAAACAACACATAAATCAAACATTATGGTAAATGTTTTACTTGGGAAAGGGGTGAGAGGGGAACTTTTTACGTGCTACTGAAGAGTTTTCAAAGGTGTTCCAAGTTCACTTTCTTTCTGCTATTATCTTTAAATACTGCAAAGCATTGTGAGCTGCATCACTTTGTGCATTGCCACAGGAGATACCCGAGCCATGGCAGACTGTGATGGGACTGGTTGACAGTTCAGCAAGACATTGATACTGTCCGTTGGCGCTCAGTTCTTCTGTAATGACACATTCAAAAATGATGATTAATGCCAAGTATGTATACAGCAGATCCTTTGTAAAAACAATACAGTTTTTATTATTGTCTTTCTCTTTGGGCATCCATGGTATACTACTCCAGTAACTTATCATCTTTGTCATGTTTGCACAAACCAAAAACCCCAAACAACTGCTCCGCTAGAACAGTAGTTCTCAAATGTACTGTGCTTCATAATCACCTGCTGGAACTTTAAAGAAATACAGATGTCTAAGCTTCACTCTAGTCCACTCAATCAGAAATGTAGGATTTGGGGTAGATTGATTTTACATTTTAAAAAAAGCTCCCAAGGCAATTCTAAGGTAGGTAGTTGAACAGAGTTTGCAAATGACTGAACTGTATCTACTTTCTTAAAAGAGAAAGAACCATTTGCTGGAGAATTGGAGAGACTGTATTTTCCACTAGGAAGTCATTTTCAGGAGGCATGTGAACCAGGAAATAACCTGGTTCAGGGTAAAACTTCCCTTGTACTTTCATGTTTTTTTTAAAAAATTATTTTTTATTGATATATATTTATGGAATTGTGCATTCATATTCTTAGATGGTAAGTCTGTGCAGAGTCTAGTTCTCTCTATATATTATAAATGGGTTGTGGTGTTTTAAAAACAATACCTAATCCAGGAAACAAATGTTCTTCTCAATTGATGAATCACTCTTACTAAAGATGGTTGAAATGAAGCAAAGAGAAGTAGAAGTGGGGTATGATTTATTTAAAGTGGTCATGATTAAATGTTATTTTAGGTAGTTGATTTAGTAGAAAATATCCAGATACAATGGGATTATTTAATGAATGAAGAGGCTTTCTACTTTTAGTATTTAGGTTCTTTATTAAAAATTGAGGTAAAATTAACATATCATAAAATTGACCATTTTAAAGTGAACAATTCAGTGGCATTTTGTGTTCAAAATGTTGTGTAACCACCACCTCTATCTATTCCCCAAACATTTTCATCACCCCAAGAGGAAAGTCATGGCCATTAAGCAGTTACTCCCCATTCTCTCCTCTCCCAGCCCCTGCCAACCAGCAATCTGTGTTCTGTGTCTATGGATTAAACTATTCAGGATGTTTTTTATAAATGGAATCTCATAATATACAACTTTTTATGTCTGGCTTCTTTCATTTTGCATGTTTTTGAGGGTTATTCATGTTTTAGCATGTATCAGAAATTCATTCCTTTTTATGGCTGAATAATATTTAATTGTATGGCTATTCCACCATTTATTTAGTCACTTATTTGTTGATGGACATTTGGGCTGTTTTCACCTTTTTGGCTTTTGTGAACAGTGCTGCTATGAACATGTGTGTACAGGTATTTGTTTGAATATAAGTGTTTAATTCTTTTGGGCATATATCTAGACGTAGAGTTGCCAGGTCATATGGTAATTCATTTCAGGAACTGCAAAACTTTTTCCACGCTGGTTGAACCATTTTACGTTCCCACCAGCAATGTGTAAGGTTCCAATTTCTCTACATCCTCACCGACACTTGCTATTTTTCCAGTCTCTTGGTTACACCCACCATAGTGGGTAGGAAGTGGTACCTCATTGTGGTTTTGATTTGCACTTCCTTATTGACTAATGATATTGAGAATCTTTTCACGTGTTTTTGGTCATTTGTATATCTTCTTTGGAGAGTATCTAGGTTCTTTTGAAGGTCGCTGCATAGAATTTAGCCAAATTAACAGACTCTGATTTTTAGACTGCTTTCTATATCTGCAAGAACTATGTAGTTTTTAAAATTGGTAAAAAGTGTTTCAAAGACATCATTAATTCATAATCTAAAAATTCATCTCAGGTTTCCTTTTTCTTCCTAGATTCTGTATCATTCATAGTCCTATTCATGATATGGCTCACTCATTTCTGTATTCCAAACCCTCAGCAAACTGCAGACACTAATAAATATTTATTGGAAAAATGGTCTCTCCTTGGCCATCTTTTCTGAACATCTGGCTGCACTAACTTTCTAGGTTCTACATCTTCTTAGTTTATTAAGACATTGCACTCGACCCATCCTTCAATCCCAAAGTAGCAGAGATTATCAGAAGTTTTTACAGCCCCTATATACCCTACTTTCCCAATTCTAGTAGCTCTGACAGGTTAGGAACCCACATCTCACTGAAGGTAGAAGAAGGATATCAAATTCCTCATGTATTATGCTGATGTTAAATCAAGACACCAAATACAAACATACACACACACATGTACATAATTAACTAGCTTTATAAATTGAATTAAAATAAAATCCACACTGACTTGCTTTCCCACCTGTCCATATTTGTCTATCTAAATGATTAAGGGCTAGATGAAGGTACCTGGGATGAGATAAAGCTATAAATTCACTTGTCTCCATTTACTTCCCAGAATCAGCATACAGTGACAAAGTAGAGAGAAGAGGTCTGACCCTCACAAACTTGGCACTTGTGCTAGAAATGTGGGTGTCTTTTCATTCACCAGGCAGCCCATCAAGGCTAGTTTAACAACCAGGACATCTGCTGGGACTCTTCCCCTAATCTTGCTCTACCACTCACTCGCTATGTGGTTTTGAGCAAGTTTCTCAAACTTTCTGTGTCTGACTTTCTTCACTTATAAATAAGGATAACAGAACTTACTTCGTAGAGTCAGCATGAGGATTCAGTAAGTAGATATATTCAACGTCCTTAGGAAAGTACCTAGCACACAGTAAAACTCTATAAATCTTATCTATTGTTTTTATCACTATAACTGTATAGACGTATTATTACTATTCACAAGAATGGGGCATATCAATTACACATATTACTGTTATGCTAATTATATATAGTTAGAATCTCTGATCAATGAAAGAAATTATAATAGAAATGTTTGTGTCTCCAACATATTTTAAAAAGAAACGTTTCTTGGGATAATCCAAAGAAAAAATCATACCTATATCCAAATATGTTATATTAAAACCTTGTTCCTTGGCAATTTCACTAAGCAGCTGGATGTAATCTGTATTTGGAATACTAAGGAGGCTTCTTTTCAGTAAGTTGATCTTTTCACCAGGAGAATTCCTCAAGGAATGCCAAGTACATCCTAAAGAATGACCTACTACATTTGTCTGAAAAACAGAGATGAAGATTTAGACTCTTAATAGGAATGGGCTCTAACACCAGTACCGGTATAATTAAAAGTACATATTAAGCACTCACATTTAATACTTTATAAAGCATGTTTAAATGGATGCCATTTGGTTAACTTTCAAATTTAAACAAGACAACACAAACAAGTACACATATTTAACAAATACTATGATATATTTAAAGAAGAGAAGCACTTGCAATAATATACTGAAAGTACTGAAAAACATAATTTTGCATAGTACAAAAGCTTCTCAGCCAGATTTTCTGATGGTCACATTGAGAAGTATAAGATATTTCAGAGCACCATAAGCAAATCTACAAATAATTAAATCTGCCTAGTAGAGCAGTTTATAAATTAAAATATTAAAAATAATTTTCATATTTTTTTGATATTAAATACCAATCACTATAACTGACAGCTATTAATATAAGGCAGAAAACAAAAAATAAATGGCCAAGTGGATTTGAAAAGAACAAGTCATTCAAGTGAATGGCAGGGTGTCAAAAATTTCTTATCACACCTCTATCCCAGAACCCAAATGAGTTGTTTTTCTTCCTTTTTCTTTCTCCTTTTCCTCTTGCTTTTATTCTCCTTTATATCCTCCCCTTTTCATCAATGTTCTTAGAATGCTTTCTATTTCCATGTTGGTTTATGGTTCTCAAATTGCTTTCACATGCCTTTAATAAAAACAACTACTTTCTGAAGTAAGTAGGGCAACTATCATTAGCTCTATTTTATTAATGAGCCTGACAGAGGTGAAGGGATTTTCACAAGATTATAGGGATGGCCATGATATAGAATTAAGTAATTTGTTAAATTTACTAAATAAAAATTTACATTCCTTGATTGGCACTTTAAAAATACTGTTTTTTCAAAAAAAGTCATATTTCCTCCACATGGTAAAAAAAAATAGACACAGTAAGAACAAATACATGATGAAGAGCACGGTCTCGCTTCCTTATCCCTTCCCGGAAGACCTTGTTTTACTCCCCAGAGGTACTCGCTGTTAAACAATTCTTTGGTATCTTTCCATAAATATTTTATGCAAATACGCACACACTAATCTTTTAAAGTAAAAATGACAGCTTACTCTTTTACATCTTGTTCATTTTTCTCATGTCAGCACACATATATGCACTATATCTACCTTATCAGTCTCCGACTATGGGTTTTAAATTGTTTCTGGCTTCTTGCTTTTACTAACAATGCTGGAATACACACTTTCCACTTAGATGAGTTTCTCTATAAAATTATTTCTGGAAGTGGAACTGCTGAGTCAAAACATGTGTACTTTTAATTTTGATAAATACTTCCAAGTTGATTTTGGAACCAATTTATGCTCCCATCAACTATCTTGGAGGAGGCTTGTTTTCTCACATCCTCACCAATACCAGGTGTCAAACTCTGTAGTATCAAAAGGTGAAAATATCTGATCTTGTATGAATCAAGTTAAACATTAAAAAAATTTTTTTTCTTTAATCATTTGCATTTCTTCTACTGGGTTGTCTTTTTCATGGATGTTTAAGAGTTTTATATGTAGTACTGAAAACAGTCCCTTAACAGTTATGTGTTGAAAATGATTTCTTTTCTCTTTGTTTTTAGTCTCTTAATTTTATTTACACATTTGTTTTTTGCTGTGCAGTAGGTTTTATGTTGTCAAATTTATGAATCTCTTACTTTAAGCTTCTAGGTTTTAAGTTATGCTTAGAAACGTTTTTCCATGCTAAGATTTTTGAAAAGGAAAACTGTTTTCTAATACAGTTTTAATTCTTATGTTCAAATCTTTTATCCATCTAAAATTTATTTTGGTGTAAAGGATAAGGTAGCAACCTAAATATATGTCATACACATACAAACACACAATATATACACATTCTCCCCAAATGTATCTGCCAGTTGTTTCTACATTATTACTGAATAATCTATCCTCTCACCCACTGATATGAAATGTCACTATTGCCACATAGTGTGTTCCTTTATGGGTTAACATCTACTCCTGGATTCTTTATTCTATCCTTTGTCTATTTTTGTACCAGTAACCAGTTTAACAACTGTAGTTTTACAGTCTGTTTTATTGTCTGGTAGGGTAGCTAGCACCCACTCAATCCCCTACTCTTCCTTTTTGGTTTTCTTGGCTATTCTTGAGGGTTTACTTTTCCAAACATCAAGGCCCAAAATGAACTCTGGTAGATTTTGAATGAAAACTATTTTACTTTCTTATAAATTTACAATATTGAGTCTCCCTATTGAAACAAAGAGAGCACTTCACATTTATTCAATTTCTGTTACAACCCTCAGTAGAGTTTTAAAGTTTTCCTCACATGAGTCCTGCACATTTCTTCTTAAGTTTATTTTCAGACATACCAACCCCTTTCCTGCTATTAATTAATTAATTAATTAGAGACAGGGTCTCACTTGCTGCCCAGGCTGGATCACAGTAGTACATTCATTGCTCCCTGCAACCTCAAACTTCTGGGCTCAAGTGATCCTCCCATCTTGGTCTCCCAAAATGTTGGGGATTATAGGTGTGAGCCACCACACCAGGCCTCTTTTCTATGATACTATTTAAACTGGGATCTTCTACATTCTAGCTTTCACTATTTGTAAATAAGAGAACTATTGACTTTGTTTTGGTTACTTTTTCAGGATAGATTGTCTATTTTTATACAAAATGATCAATATTATCCAGCTTCATAAGTTTTGTTAATCAAAGTGAAACATACATACAGTAAAAAAATCAAATAGTACAGAAGTATAATATAAAAGCAACAACCCATATGCCTTGTCCTCTCCCAATCTTTACTCCTCAGCTTCCCAGAAACAATAATTTTTAACTTTCTATTTTTAATTATTCTGGTTGTTCCTGTGATAATCTAAATAATATGAGAAAGGTATTGACTTTGTATACTAATTTCATGATCAGTTACCTTGATTAATTCTCTTATTGTTTCTAGTAGTTTTTCTCTAGGATTTTACAGGGATACAATTGTATCATTTGCAGTTAATAATCATTTTTACCTATTTTCTTATTTCTAAGTTCTTACTGTTTTCTCTTGTCTAATTATTAAATACATTGGTTGGTATTTCTAGAATATGGTGTTATGGGGCATCCTTCTCTTATTTCTAATATTAATGAGAATAAGTATAATGTATAAAAATGTAACCATGACTAAGATTTTTTTGAAAGTTTTTATGAGCAATGACTGCTGAGTTCTATCAAATATCTTTTTGGCAGCCACTGAGAGGATTATGTGTTTCTTCTCCTTTCACCCACTCATGTGGTTAATTATAGTAACCAATTTACTAACCTTCAAAGGTCCTTGTATTCATGAAATAAACCCTACTTGCCTATGGTATATTATTCTTTTAATGTTCTATCGAATATTTCACAAAGATGTTTCACCATAAAGGACATTGATCTATAATTTTTTTCTGCTGAGATTTGTTATTGTCAGGTTTTGGTGTTTATGTTATGCTGGTTTTGGAGAATAAATTTAGAAGCGTCCCTTATGCTACATATATTGCCTGAAAGAGTTTAAATAGTATGGGAAATTTTCTCTTCCATGAAGATTTAACCAATGTCTCCTGTAAACCCATCTGTGCTTTGTGATTTTTGTGTTATCTTTGATCCAAATAAAAAGAAGTAAATGCAATGTTTTACATTTTTCTATCAAAAAAGATAAATCAAAATTAATTACTTATTTATATATAATAAATTTTTTCGATTTTTTTCCTACGGAGTGACCATTATGTTACTGTAAGCTCAGTGAGGACATTGCTATAGTTGCACCTTCTCATTTCCCAACTAACAGCTACTCTCAGATAATGTACCGCATGACATACCTATCTATGAATATCAGAACCTCAAGTTATATATCAAGTGCAGCCCAATCTCTCAAGCTCTGTATCTGTTTACCCAGCTGCCTACTCAATATATCCACTTAGATATTCCACAAACACTTCACAGTCAATACATTTAACTCATTATCTGCTTGCCTCAAATCCTACTCATCTTCTGTGTTCCCCGTATTTTTGAAGGGTACTACTATCTACTTAGTTGCCAAGCTAAAAACATTTATTTCCTCCCTTTTCTTTACCCCCCACATCCAATCAATTACCATGCCCCTTCACTGCAGCTTTCTAAATAATTTTCGAACCTACCCACTTCTCTTCATTTCCACTGCTGTAGTTACCTTAGTTTAGGCCACCATCATTTCTCATCTACTTTCTATAACAGCACTCTGGCAGATCTCTTTGATCCTAGTTTCGTTCAGTCACCACAATGCAGCCAAATGATCTCCTTTCTAATTTACAAATTACATCTTGTCCTTCCCAGATTAAAATTCTTTAATCACTCTGTACTACCCTCAGGATAAAGTTTAATCTCCCTAATACAAGAGTCCCTTTAGGATTTAATGCCTGTTTACCTTTCTGGCCTTTTTGTTTGAGACTCTCTCCCTCCTTCTCAAACTATGCTCAGAACACACCAATTTACGTAGGGCTCCTCGGCTACGCACGATGTTTCACTCCTGGGCTTTTCCACATGCTCTTCCTTCCTCTGGAATTCTTTTGCCCCCATTTTTGTTGTACAGGTCTTGGCTTAGACATTACCTCCTCATGGAAGCCTTCCCGAAAGTCCAGTCTTGGTTGGATGCCTTCTCCTATGTTCCCACATCATCCTCTGTAAGGACCAGTCTGAAGAGTTCTTCCCTCTCTGTCAGTAGGCTCTAAACTCCTTAGGGGCAGAGACTGCTTATTCACTGTATCTCAGTACCTGGCACAAAGCTTGGCATATAGTACAAACTCACTAAATGTTTGCTGAGTGAATAAATGAATGAACAAAGGGAGGGGACTGCACTGTCACTTTGAAGGCAAAAAAATGAGACCACTGGCCTATCATCTTTAGATCTTACTCTATTATTCTGAATTTGACTATGTCTCCCAAACCTGCTTACCTGGTCACCCCTGTGACCCTGGCTCACATTTAGAAAGCACTTAAAAGTGGGGTGGTGTATAACTGAACAATGAAGAGATTTTTAAAACTTGAAACTCAAGTATCTATACAACAAGAAATCAAGGAAAGTTTCCTACAGCAAGAGATGCTTAATCACATTTAACATTACAGCTGTCTGAACATTACTCACTAAAGAAATGTGGTTCTCTGGAGAAATATTACTAAATTTGGCAAGAAATTTCTCAGCAGCATTTCTCTTGGCTTGTTTTTTTGATGCCCCCTTTCCTAAATAAAGAGAAAGAAATGGTAAATTTAGAAAAGAAATTAATGTCCATAGAGGGTGATCAACTGTATAGAGTTTAATCAGAGAACCTCATCTTTCTTATATACTATTTTCTTACTGACCTGATATCTTTGTTGTTGTATTTCATACATTTTTGAAGGCATTTCTAATAACAGTTTTTATTTAACAAACTTTATTATTATTTTTTAAATTTCAGAATATTAGGAGGGTATAAACGTTTTAGTTACATTATTTGCTTTTATGCAGTTTGAGCTAAAGTTATAAGTGTGCCCTTCACCACAATAGTGTGCATTGTATCCATTAGGTGTGTATTTATCTGTTCCCCTGGTACCTGCTTGGTTTCTGTTGAGTTTTACTACCATATGTGCACATGGGTGTTGATCAATTAGTTCCAATTTAATAGTGAATATATGTGGTATTTGTTTTTCCATTTTTGTGATACTTTGCTTAGAAAAATAGTCTCCAGTTCCATCCAAGTTATTGTAAAAGGTACTAGTTCACCATTTTTTTATGGCTGAGTAGTGCTCCACGGTATATATATAACACATTTTATTAATCCACTCATGTATTGAAGGGCACTTGGGTTGATTCTACATCTCTGCGATTGTGAATTGTGCTGCTATGAACATTTGAGTGCATATGTCTTTTTGATAAAATGACTTTTTTTCCTTTGGTTAAATACCCAGTAGTGAGATTGCTGGATCAAATGGTAGGTCTACTTTTAGTTCTTTGAGGTATCCTCCACGCTGTTTCCTGTAGAGGTTGTATTAGTTTGCAGTCCCACCACATTCACGTCAGCATCTGTTGTTTTGGGACTTTTATAAAAGCCATTCTCACTGGAGTTAGGTGATATCTCATTGTGGTTTATTTATTTATTTTTTTTTGAGACAGAGTCTCACTGTCTTGCCTGGGGCGAATGTCGTGGTGTCAGCCTAGCTCACAGCAACATCAAACTCCTGGGCTCAAGCGATCCTACTGCCTCAGCCTCTCAAGTAGCTGGGACTACAGGCATGTGCCACCATGCCCAGCTAATTTTTTCTATATATATGTTTTTAGTTGTCCAGATAATTTCTTTCTATTTTTAGTAGAGGCAGGGTCTCACTCTTGCTCAGGCTGGTCTTGAACTCCTGACCTTGAGTGATCCACCCGCCTCAGCCTCCCAGAGAGCTAGGATTACAGGCGTGAGCCTCGGTGCCTGGCCCTCATTGTGGTTTTGATTTGCATTTCCCTGAGGATTAGAGACTTTGAGCATTTTTTCATATGTTTGTTGGTCATTAGTCTATCTTCTATTCATGTCTTTTTTTTTTGAGACAGAGTCTCACTCTTTTGCCGGGGCTAGAGTGCCATGGCGTCAGCCTAGCTCACAGCAACCTCAAACTCCTGGGCTCAAGCGATCCTACTGTCTCAGCCTCCCAAGTAGCCGGGACTACAGGCATGTGCCACCATGCCTGGCTAATTTTTTCTATATATGTTTAGTTGTCCAGATAATTTCTTTCTAATTTTAGTAGAGACGGGGTCTCGCTCTTGCTCAGGCTGGTCTGGAACTCCTGAGCTCCAACAATCTGCCCACCTCGGCCTCCCAGAGTGCTAGGATTACAGGCGTGAGCCACCACGCCCGGCCCCTCTATTCATGTCTTTTGTCCACTTTTTAATGGGGTTGTTTGATTTTTTTCTTGATGATTTGTTTGAGTTCTTTATAGATTCTGGTTATCAGCCCTTTATTGAATGTATAGCATGCAAATATTTTCTCCCATTCTGTGAGTTGTCTATTCACTCTATTGATTGTTTTCTTGGCTGTACAGAAGCTTTTTAATTTAATTAAATTCCATTTATTAATTTTTGTTGCTGTGATTGCCTTTGGGATCTTCATAAATTCTTTGCCTAGGCTGATATCTAGAAGAGTTTTTCCAACATTTTCTTCTAGAATGCTTATACTTTCATGTCTTAGGTTTAAGTCTATTATCCACTGTGAATTAATTTTTGTGAGTGGTGAGAGGTACAGATCCTGTTTCAGTCTTCTACATGTGGCTATCAAATTTTCCCAGCACCATTTATTGAATAAGGATTCTTTTCCCCCAGTGTATGTTTTTGTCTGCTTTGTCAAAGATCAGATGGCAAAATGAGGATGGTTTCATATCTGGGTTCTCTGTTCTGATCCATAGGTTTATGTCTCTATTTTTGTGCCATGCTGCTTTGGTTACTATAGCCTTATAGTACAGCCTGAAGTCTGGCAAAGTGATGCTTCCCGATTTGTTCTTACTGATTAAGGTTGCTTTGGCTATAAGGGTTGGCTTTGGATATTTGCATACTCTTGATTTCCTTCTCTTGTCTGATTGCTCTGGCTAGGATTTCCAGCACTATGTTGAACAGAAGTGGTGGCAGTGGGCAACCTTGTCTGCTTCCAGTTCTAAGCAATAATGCTTTCAATTTTTCCCTGTTCAATATGATGTTGGCTGTAGCCTGTTTTTCTTTAACAGTTATATTTCCCTACGCCTAGCTTTATTGAACTATTTGGTTTAATTCTGACCAATTATTCAGATGTATCAAAATACAACTGAATTATAATCCCTATCTCTCAATGCCAATTTCCCCTGGTTACAGTCTTCTATAAACTGACAACTATGTGGAATTTCTTTCTTTAACATGAAAAAAAAGGCATAGGAGATCCTGGATTTAAAGGCACTATAAATATCTACTCATGCTTTTGTTTTATCGACTTAAAAACTGAGGCCCAGGGAGATTAAGTAATTCACTTAACCTTGCAAATCAAGGACTGCATAAAAGAATGGAAGCTGAGGTTCCTGTTTTGGGCCCAGTAGTTTCTTCACTGGCCCATACTAGCTCTCAAGGGCAAACACAGCTGCCTATTACTTGAAACTAATATCTAGCTAAGGTAAAATCCCACTTGAAGCCACTTACAAAATGACAAAAACATGCCAGACAAGTTAACAGAGAAATTCTCACTAGTACTTTCTATGATGGCTTTTTCTCATAGTTTACGTCCTTTACAGCACAGAAGTGACTATAATAAAAAAGATAATTTCTACTTTTATCTTTATCTCGCTGTGATTTTTTATGATCTAGTCTCTTATTAATCATCTCATTTTCAAATGTAATCTTCCTCTAGTCCTTTTATTTTTTAGAATAGCTGTTGAAACTCCAAGAGATTTACTATTGCTTTGTCTCCAAAATGAGTTTTTTAAGTTACTAATACATCAGTGAAGATTGTTTAAAGTACACAGCCAATAATTTGTCTTTTCACTAATAGTCTATAATTTTTTAAAATATCAAGTTAAGAAATATAAGTAGTCTTAAGCTAAATTTTTATACTTAAGTTCTACCTTAGAAATTTAGAGAAAATAGAACAGGAGCATATCAGTTTTTTCCCCTACAGAAATATTTAAAAAGATATTACAACAGAAATTTCTACGGTCATTCATCATCTGAAAATATTTCAAATGTCTTTAGTGGTAAAAAATAAGTACCAGTTTCCATAAATGACTCTAGCCTGCAAATTGTGGTATATTCTCTCTTATGAGCAGGTCCTCCCTCCTGGGAAAGGGTATATTCAGGAAGTCTCCAGCCATGATGAATAGCCAATTCCTATAAAATCAAGATTTAACAGTAATTTTAACTATGCAATGGTGCAATCATGTAAATGATATTCTTTCTTGATCTTGATCCCATTTCTATTTATATGTTTGAGAAGAATAATGGTATCTTACAATGGAAAAATGAGGGAAGACCCTGTATTTCTCAAAGATATTCCAGCATTTTATATTTTTATACCATAATACCAAAACTAAAGCAATTTTGTGCTATGAATGGTGTTCTTCCATCAAGCCACAGTGAGCTAATATAAGAATTCAACTAGAAAGACAGGCTACTCCCACTCTCTTTGGGAACACCAGGAGACAGCTATAGGTCTCATTGTCCAAAGCCAATCCTGTCCTAGCTATAGACTTCCAGACCCACAGCTGGCTAACACTGTATTCAATGAAGAGCAGAGACAGCAAACAGACAGATGAGGTCAGGGACAGAAGGTGAAAACAACTATAGAAAAACCCATAGTGCAGGAAAAAGAGACCAAAGGACTGTTTGAATAATAGGAAAGAGAATGTTCCAACGGAGCACATGGATGATGTGCAGGAATGATACTCTGGATGCAGAAATTCAAACATGAATATATATATTTTTTGGTAAGCAGACTATTTTCCTTTTCTTCAATTAGGTTACCCGATTTGGGCTCTTTACAAAGTCTTCTATCTCAGCAGAAGTAGAAAGAGGTTTGTCATAAGAGTGGCAAGAAATACTCTTAAAGTACAAAACACTCTACCCATGTGCACTGAGGTCCTGTTGATCTCAAATGAGAATTCCACAAATAAAGACAGATACTGTACATGGAAGAAAATCTAAAACATAAATAACTAGGAAAATAATTTCAAGTTAGCTCTGTAATAGCTCATGATCATAATAAGTGGGGAAACAAAATATTTCACTATCTTATCTTTAAAATATTAATTCCTTGTCTTAGCCCCTGTAATATTATCAATTTATTATATCTTTTATCAGTAGACAAAATGTTAAGTATGGAAAAACTGTACAACTTACCTGTAATGAACCAATAGGATTAAGCTGGTTCTTTGGTTGCTTGGAAGGATCCGGCATTAAGGGATCAGGAACTGCAAAGCTAAACATTTTTTTAAAGTGTTATAAAACAAAATAATTTCATCTAAATTACTAAATAAATGATAAGCATTTTCTATGTAACTCTCTATGCCTCTGTTCTTGCCATTCCGTGTACATGGAATGCCCTTCTCTCCGAACTCTTCTATGGGAATCTGATCTATCCATTGTCCAAGGTATATCTCAAAAGCCATTTTCTCTAAGAAGCCTATCCTTTTACCCCAATGAATCATAATCTCTCCCTCCTTTGAACCACTGTAACATTTGGTTTGACCTTTTCTTAAGGAAATTGTTTTACCATAAATTATATACTCTTACAAATACATGTTATTTGTCCACCTCTCACCTCACGTCTCCTGTTTGGACTGTAAGCTCTTTAATAGTAGGGCCTATGTATTACTTACCTACAAAAGCTTTGTGGTGTTTTGTACATAATAAGCACTTAATAAAAATATATTTAAAGAATATCGTTTTTATAAATACACAAAAAATGGAAGACTAACAGCCAGAAAATTTAGTCTGGCTGGCAATGTGGATAATACAGGTCATAAATGTTTTTTCATGCAGAGATCTATGGAAGAGAGATCTGTTTGATCTACTGTTTGCTCAATGCTAGGGTAATCTTCTAAGATTTATATGTATCCTGCATAAAATAGATGACTTATATGGATCTGGTTTCAGCATGTGAGGACTGTGATTAGGGAAAAAGAGAACAATCCCTTCTAGGTAGTTTGAAATTACTAGCTACTAGGGACATCAGTGTCTAACACTGAATAAACTGCATTCCAAGGTTACTACCACCTAGGCAACTGGAGAGTCATTTCTTCCATGACAAATGAGATTTAACTGTTGTCACTCCTCAAGTTTTCTTGTCCAACTGCCAGAATGTCAAGCTTTACATAGGCCGAGGAGATATGAGTATTCACTCACAATGCTGCATGCCGAAGCTACACAAATAATTGTGATGGAGAAGTGAGAAAGTCTCTGTATTAAATCAGGCCACTTTAGGCCTGATTACAGTTTAGTAATTCCCATCTTATCTGTCAAGAAGCACAAATATATAGTAAAGTTTGTTAGCCTTTTTTGCTGACAAAGTGAAGTGCCCATGTACAGAGAAAGGATACTCTGTACGCTCATTTCTACAAATGTACTCAACACTTGGTTGCACAGAAACAGCATGGCCAACACCAGTGGAGGGGGAAACTCAACACCTGTCATGCCATTTGGCATGTCTTGAAAGCTGGCATAAAGCAATTTTAACACATGACGTAAAGAATCAAGTATTACCTTGTGAAATTCAAGGCTTGTCTTGGGCAAGTGCTTACCTAGAGGGTTGTCATGTCAATGGTTATTTCTAAACTCTTTTTCTAAACCCAAAAAGTTTAGATGACTTAGAAAAAGAGAATAACCTAAATATACCCCTAATCCAAAAGTCTTGCTATGGCTAGGGAACAAAAAATCCATCCCAAATTCCCATGGGCCTCTGCTGTCAGCTACGAGTAGATTGTATCAGGTTGTACTTCAAACATATTTGAGTGCACGTAAGAGAAGAATGTGAAGGCGTGCCATGCTCCGCAATGTGCCCAGTGGAAATCGAAGGACACTACTTTATGATACATGAGATCTCTAGGACCAACTTTCTTTCCAAAGACACCTAAAGTGGTAAAAAATTTTAATTTGGAAAGATATATCAAGAATTAATATCCCCATCCACACCAGGGAATACTGCTTCAAAGAAAAAAACCCAGAAAAATTAATATCCCTAGCCACAGAATGGGTCATTAAAAAAAAATCCCACTTGACATTTTCTATTTGGTATACATTCTATAATAAAAGAAAATCTCTGCCTCTTTCTTCCAAATTAGAATTTCTAAAAGAGTACTTTCAGCTCATCTTTCCGTCTCACACCTTGTTTTCTTCAGCGCAGAAATAATCGAAGTCTCAATACAGAATATGAATATTAATATTTTCCAAAAACACTCTGATTTTCTACTGTGGCACCCCATCTGGGAGGGAAAAAAAGTAAAGCCTAGTTCATGAGAGCTTCATTTAATAGCTAGTAGCTGGATCTGACGGGATAAAGTTGTCTTTAATGGATGACAGGTTTTCACAAGGAAATAGAATTTTATAGCTAAGATACCAACAACTGTTCACTTTGTTGCTTTTGTGAGCATGTTCAAATTTTTAATCTTATCTCAGCCATGATATTTTTGAGCTGCAGAATACAAAGAAATTTAGCTCACCAAATACTTGCATTGGCTTTCAAAATGTTTATGGCAGCCTCTGCAGCTCTATGTTTCGCCAGCTTCTTACTTGTACCTTCACCTGAATTAACATTTAAAAAAAGAAGTCATATCTCCTGTGGAAAATGGGTGGCTTACACAGATGTTTTCATAATACAAAACAAAGTCCCTACAGATTTTACATATACACATTAGGTAACAAAATCATATACTATATGCAGATATACACTGTAATAAAATATTCACTATGTGAAGTTAATACATTAAAAAACAATTAAAAAAGTTCCATGTATTTAATTCTATGCATACCTGTATAAAAGTCCTTATTATTTTTATATATGTTTGTAATATAAAATGATAATAAAGGTGACCATGTCACACCTTCTGAAGAAATGCAACTTAGTACTTTACTCTTCCCTTATTCCTGAAAGAGGGGAAATTCTACTACAGCAAGAAGTTTCTTTTAAAGAGCTACTTATAGCAGAACTGTCTGACAGCAAAACAATTTTTTTTTCCTCTTTTTTTACTCTGATCCTTCAAGTTTTGGGGCATGAGCAAAACAATTTTGACAGTCTGTTTCAAACTATACTGTATCAAATCCCTCTGCTAGACTAAGCAGTCATGACTACAGGCTGGGCACAGTGGGGAAGGGTTTATATATGGCATAAGGCTTGTTGTGTGTCTTCTATACAACCTGTATCTCTTGCATAGGTAGGTAAGGGGAGACTGGGGACACAACTGTTATCTACACTTCAGTAAGCAATCACACTTCATAAATGATAAATTCAATCTTTTTTGTTTTCAATTCAAACCCTCATGGAATCAGTTTCAACTATGACTCTCAAGTGTCAGAAAATATATAAATCACTCACTTATCTACTAACAGAGGTATTAGGGGTATAGCACAGAACTAAACAGAGCCCCTGCGCTCAAGAGCTGATGGCCTAGTGTGGGATTTCATCTGTTAACAGGTCTCCGCA
This sequence comes from Avahi laniger, assembly GCA_963575035.1. Taxonomy (NCBI): domain Eukaryota; kingdom Metazoa; phylum Chordata; class Mammalia; order Primates; family Indriidae; genus Avahi; species Avahi laniger. The sequence continues at coordinate 19,607 of CAUYSK010068124.1, read as the reverse complement.
ATACCGAGTGAAAATGTCACAAGCTTATGTGCACGCGGTAGGGAAGTACACAAAAGCAGCAGCTCCCCTACTCTTTGTAAGAATTCAGAAAGGTTTCATGAAGGAAGAGATAACTAAATGGACACCTGAATGATAAGTAAAAGCTAGTAAACTGAAGAGAGATGGGGGATTAGGAAGAGCTTTACAGGCAGAGAGAAAGAACACCTGGGAAGGTGTTGCTCAAAGGCAACACAAAGTACTGTGCTCTCAAGAATCCCAAGTAGCTGGGCATGGCTAAAGTTTAAGAACTTGAGGTAAGGACTTTCGAGGTAAAAGTCTAGAGAGCTGCCAGTAGGGGAAGAGGTCAAAGAAGGGTATTGTGCATTTCACATGTTAAATGTGCATAGGAATTGCCTGGGAATCCTTAAAACACACACATCTGAGATGGGCCTCCTATTCTGCAATCCCATCAAGTGCCCAGGTGATATCAGTGCTGCTGTAGACAACACTTTAAGAAGCAAGGTTGTAAGTCATGTTAAGAAATTTGTTCAGAGGATGATGGGGAAACTACTGAATGGATTTTAAGAAGAGAAAGGCAAATCCGAATGCTAGAAAGAACACTCTGGTTGTCATGTGGCCAAAGGGCATGACAAAACTCTAAGATAAAAGAGCAGCCATCGGATTGCAGCTATAATCTAAATGAGAGATGACAGTAGCCTGGACAGTAGCAATAAGAAGAAAGAAGCAGACAGATTCAACCAATATTTAGGAGATGGGGTTTAATGACAGACTGGACAAGAGGGAGGGGGATGGGAAAAGAGTCAAGAAGACAGGGAGCTGGGCCAGAGTGGGTATGGAGGCTGCTCCACCGGGCCTGGGCATCTGTACCCTGGCTCCATGGGACCTTCGGGCTGCTGCCCCAGGAAGCACGACCCAGTGGCCTCCATGCGTGGCCCAGGAGCACCATCTCATGAGGAGATCTCATGGCTGCCTTGAGTGTGCGGAGGGCGTGCCCTTGGCTGTCTTCCTCCTGAGAAAGTCCTGTTGTCAGGTGTGGCATAATCTGAGGCTGGGAAGTGCTGAAGCTGCTGAAAGATGGCAGAAGTAGTGGTGGTAGTAGCCAAATTTGATTATGTGGCCCAACAAGAACAAGAGCTAGACATCAAGAAGAATGACGGATTATGGTTTCTGGATGATTCTAAATCTTGGTGACAAGTTTGAAATTCCATGAATAGAATAGATTTCACGACTTCTTACTGTGTGGAAAGCATCTATTATAAAAAAACCTAAAGGATATCTTAGAGACAGGGTTTTGCTGTATTGCCCAGGCTGGACTTGAACTCCTGGCCTCAAGCAATCCTCCCAAGTAGATGGACTACAGATGTGTGCCACCACACCTGGCTTAGTTTTCATTTCTTATTCAACATTATTGTTATTCTAGACTAGAATGATTTAATTATCAGCAATAGAAGGCAAATATTTAATGTTTTTAACCATTGTAAAACAGCAAAAACTATAGTACAATTCAAAGATATAAAGTAATGGAATATCCGTTTTTGAACTCAGAATATTTCCAAAGCTGGGCGCGGTGGCTCATACCTGTAATCCTAGCACTCCGGGTGGCCGGGGCAGGTAGATTGTTTGATCTCAGAAGTTCGAGACCAGCCTGAGCAAGAGCGAGACCCCGTCTCTACTGAAAAATAGAAAGAAATCATCTGGACAACTAAAAATATATAGAAAAAATTAGCTGGGCATGGTGGTACATGCCTGTAGTCCCAGCTACTCGGGAGGCTGAAAAAATTAGCCGGGCATGGTGGTGCATGCCTGTAGTCCCAGGTACTCAGGAGGCTGAGGCAGGAGGATCGCTTGAGCCCAGGAGTTTGAGGTTGCTGTTAGCTAGGCTAACACCATGGCATTCTAGCCAGGGCAACAGAGTGAGACTCTGTCTCAAAAATAAAAATAAAAATAAAAATATTTCCAGTGTTCTAAATGTAATTTAACAGATATAGTTACAGTGATGTTTAATTGCAGAGATAATTTTTTTCAGATTTTAAGATTTTGTAAATAATACCATTATTTTAAGTTTTTATTTTATATTATTTTTGAGACAGGAGCTTGGTCTGTTGTCCAGGCTGGAGTGCAGTGGTGCAATCATAGCTCGCTGCAACTTCTAACTCCTGGGCTCAAGTGATCCTCCTGCCTCAACCTCCTAAGAAGCTAGGACTACAGTTGCATTATGCCTGCCAAATTTTTTTATTTTTTGTAGAAACAGGGTCTTTCTGGATTGCCCAGGTTGGTCTCGAATTTCTGGCCTGAAGCAATCCTCCTGCTTTGGCCTCCCAAAGTGCTGGGATCTCGGGCATGAGCCACTGTGCCCGGCCCTATTTTTAGTTTTTTTTTTTTTTTTTTTTGAGACAGAGTCTCACTCTTTTACCCGGGCTAGAGTGAGACATGGCATCAGCCTAGCTCACAGCAACCTCAAACTCCTGGGCTCAAGCGATCCTCCTGCCGCAGCCTCCCAAGTAGCTGGGACTACAGGCATGCGCCACCATGCCCGGCTAATTTTTTCTATATATTTTTAGTTGTCGAATTAATTTCTTTCTATTTTTAGTAGAGACGGGGTCTCGCTCTGGCTCAGGCTGGTTTCAAACTCCTGAGCTCAAACAATCCGCCCTCCCCGGCCTCCCAGAGAGCTAGGATTACAGGCGTGAGCCACCGTACCCGGCTCTATTTTTAGTTTTTAACTGGAAGATAAATCAGAGATTTCCCTTGACTAGCTGAAGAGACCAGAGTTAGAATCAGGAATACTTCTGGTTTTATAAATACTGGACATTTATTTAAAGCATATTGATTAGAGACATTGGGGAAAATTAAGGTAGTTTCTATTAAAGTATGTCTCATAGTGATGAATGCATAGAGAAGATTAGGGATACCTAGATAGACTTTTTTGTTCCTTTTTAAAAGGTTACTGGTATCCTGGTGTTAGGTAGATAGTTAGGATCTCTGGCTCTTCTTAGGACAAGGGTTCCCTGATTTGGTTGTTTCAGCAATTGCTCCACCTGGGAAGAAAGATAAGGGTGGGTACTCCAGTTTTGCACTGCCCCACCCTTAATCCTATCCTGAGCAACTGCTACACCTGGGGAAGAAAGGAATGCTTCATCAACCTAGGAATTCCCCAGCCCAGGCATAAGATTCAGAAAGTGACCTAAAGTAACCTAAGGGTAATTAATATGCTATTAGCTTAAAACTGCATTGCTGATCACCCCCACCCCCGCAGGTGGGCTTTCTTAGAGGGAGCTCATACACACAGATGGAATTTTGAGGACACCTGTTGATCATCTGATAACATCCTACCCCTCCCAAGAGCCCTCCTCCAGACTGGGCTAATAAAAGGAAACAATTCGAGAAGTCAGGAAGTAGTGAGTGGGTTACCCAGTGAATGAGTTGGTGTTTCTCTCCACTGGTGGAGACAGACCCGTTTTATCCTACAGCAAAGAGCTGTTCTTGTGAAACTGTTCCCTGCCTGAGGTTACTCTGTCGTATTGGACTTGCTGGTGACTTTTCCAAGAAAGGAGTCAGAGGACACTTTGGTGTGTCTGGTCATTTGGCAAGAACCGAGGGTAGACTCCCATCCTGACGTCTTTGGTGCCAAAACTGGTATTCTGACACTAGAACTACAAAAAATGTGGCAGTAATTAACAAATGATAGTTAAAATAATATCATAGAGCAAAGAGGAAAAATACCTCAGTTTTAGATGTTATATATAAATCTAAAAACACAAATATAATTTTTATTATTTGTTAATACTTCCGGGAAACCTTTCATGCTATTTGCTGAAAGAGACAATTTTATCAAAGTTTTATCTTTATTTAAGTCTTAGGAAATCTCTTAACTTTATAACAATATTATAGTTATTGCTACCTGCATTCCAGGGTGCTTGGAAACATTTTCGTAAGTTAGTGATCTGTGGTTAGCCTGTATAATGATGTAAATACAGCATTTGCATCAGACAGCCTTTTCTCTTTTCTCAGAATTTCTGCACATTTTTGGTAACTTAAATGTCCCCTGGAATAAATGGATTTGTTTCATAATGATTTTGCCGGTGGAGACATTGTTTGAAAGTTAAGAAGAAAAAGGATAAAACAGGAAAGGATGAATGTGTATATATTTTTAACTATTAAAAAATATACATGCCTTAAAGCTTCTTCCCAAATAAATCTGAATAATAAGGTCACATTTTTGGCCATGGTGACTTACTCGTTTTACAGGTTCTGTTATAGTTTAGGGAAAAAACATTTTTAGAAAGGGAGAAACCTCAGAAAAGCTTTCCATTGTCTGGGTGTGGGCCAGGTCACATGGATTGGGTGTGGGATGTTTCAGTGTTGCAGAACAGACCAGGAAGCTCACTGATAATTATACTGAGCTGTGTGATCAAACTGACAAAAGAGAATATGGCATTTTTATTGAAAATAAATTGGTTAAACATCTTTAAAGATTTTTTCAGTAAGTTAATCTGTTTATTATATCCATTGTTTTCTTATAGTTTTTGAATTAGATTTTTCACTTCTGTGAATTTAAAGGAAAACTCCATGGAAAGAACTTGGTGGGTTTATATAACCTGGCACATTATGCTGTTTATATAATATAAGCTAAATGATTGGCAATATATCGAATAGTAGTAGTTTTGACTTTGTAAGTAAAATAATTTTAAAATGTTTTAGTGAAAATGTTTACCTAACAGATAGGTAAAGGATATAAATGGTTTGAGTTTGTTGAAGTTCTAATTCAGTAGCTTTCACTTAGCACAGACATTTGAAGTAAATTAAATTATAAATATTAAAAACATTGGGAAATAATGGATTAGGTGAACAAAAAATTTAAAAAAAAGACTCAAGAAGACAACCCAAATTTCTGCTGACCAACTGGGTGATCGTGGTGCCTTTACAGAGAAAGAGAATGGAGGGGGAATGTGTTTGAGGGGAAAGATGGATTTGGTTTGGGACCATGAAAGACCGAGGTGCCTTTGCATCATCCAAGCAAAGATGCCCTAGCAAGCACAGGCCGATCCACTGTTCTGTAACTGGCCCTGGGCTGGAAGACAGACACTTCAGAATTATTAGCCTTTAGATAGTATTTGAAGCCAAGAAGGCACACGAGCTTGCATGGGAAGACAGGGTAGTGTGAGAAAAGAGGGCAGAGGCAATGGTTGCCATAGGTTGTTAATCCCTGGTCTAAATCACATGGAGGGGTGGGGAAGGTTAATTTTTCTTGAATTCTCCCTGAATATGTAAAAGTAGACTAAAGTAGTAAGGCAATGTTGACCCTATGGTTTCCATGAGGACCCTTCCAGCCAGCATCTACAATCCACCTGCCTCACATAAACAAAAAGGCTTCAAACTTGTCTTAAAGTGGTTTCAATGAAAATAAAGGACTCCGGATTTCCAGTGACACAAACAAATGATGCCTTCAGATTACCAGATGGTGGAACTTCAGCCTTCCTACTAAATTTCTTTCTTGGCAGTCTTCCAAGTTAAATTTAGCATTCAATATTTTTTATGTTTGCAATTAAATAGATACATAAGAAAAACAATGTCTACATTTACAGATGAGCAACTTTAGTTATCTATTGATCAAGCTTACCACCATGAGTCTGAACTCTGAAACTTCATTGCTACGTGACCTTAGGCATGTTACTTAATATCTTTCTGAACCTATTTAAGTATAAAAAGGGGATACTATCTTATTCAAAATACCTGTTCAGTTTCAGAAACTAGAAGCTGCTATGCAATATAGTATATGGGAATCTTCTGCCCTTCCTCATTTTGCTTTGATACACAATCAAGTCTTGTACAACGGACCTAAATTGCCAAATGAGTCCATACAGAAAGGAGAGAAAGTCGGAAATTTCTGGGGTTGTGTCTCCTGGCATTTGCTACAATCTATGAAACTTGACAGTACCTACTGACACAGCTATAACTGCTCCGAGAACCTTTCCTGCTTCTAATTCTTAGAACCCTAAGAGAATCCTAGGGTAGGAAAGACTTGCAGAATGCCTGGATAACTTTTTAGTTTCTGAGCTTCCTTGGTATCTGGGGAAGAGAAATTAGGAAGAGAATCAGATGAAGTTGGAAAGTCCTAATGACCTGAGATGAGAGGTCTCAGTTTCAGAGCCTGTTCCTCATAGCTGTCTCTGGCAAAAAGAGCACTTTTCCGAACTGAAAAACAACACCAAGTCTTGACCGCCAACCTGCATGGTCATCAGGGTTAACTGTGCATACAGACCTGTGCACGTTATGTCACCAACGGTTACTCTGAAGGTGAAAGTGGGCACATGTATTTGCACATCGGATCTTTCACATTCATAAACCGGGATGTTCTTGGTCTTCATGCCGTATTCGTGTAATACCTGAATCGGTGTTTTCCCTGGCTTAGCTGTTATCATCTTCCCCAAACTGCAAAAACCAGAAAAGGTGTGCTTTGCATGCTAAATCAGAGAGGAAAGCAGAAGCATACAGAGGCCAGTTTTGGCCGCCACCAGTAGTGACGGGAAAGGCGCCACAGCTCCCTGGCGGCAGGGCCAGAGCTGGCAAGGCCCGGCCGCACCTGTCTCCCGGCCCCGCTGCGGCAATCACCCAACAGGGGCAAGCAGGGTGAAGGAGGTCTTTAGAGAGAGAACTTGAATGCGGGTAGGAGGATTCTCAGGGGAATAGGGCGGGCACAGCGCTGCATCCCGTCAGGACCAAGCCCACGATCCCTTTTCCCGGCGCAGAGACAGCGCGCCAGACCTGACCACCCCGCGCGCCGCCCGGGCCACTAGAGGGGCGGGGCCCGGCCGCAGACCCCAGCCCAGGACGCCGAGGGCGGGGCCGAGCTCCCGCAGCTTTACCCAGAATGCCGCTGGAGAGCCGGCTTCCCCGCCCCCGCCTCTGCTGCCCACCACTCACGGCCCTGCGGCCTCGACGGCCCGGGCGCTGACCTGAAGGTCCCGCTGTCCTCGCGCTCCAGCGGCGGGGCCTCGGCGCGATGCCTGCTCTGGGACATGGCGAGAAGGGACGGCTGGGCGGCAGAAGGAAAAGCGCTGCGGAGCAATGTCCTCGATTCCCGGGTCGGCTGGTCCCCGAGAGGAGCGGTCCTGCGCCGCCGCTTCCTTCGATTCCCTCTCTCGTCCCAGCTTGCGTCCCTCTCGCAAAGGGGGCAGGCGGGGCGGGGGCGGGGCCTCGGTGCCTTAGCGCCGACCACGCCCCCTCGCGGCCCCCGCTCTGGGCCCTAGTCCTTGCCCAGCCCCGCCCCTCCCACTCCAGGCCCCGCCCCCTCCTCCAGCCCTGGCTTTTCCAGTCTCCCGCCAGTGCCCCCGTGCCCCCGCCTCCGGCTCCCAGGGCGTCCAGGACGCCGGCCCCGCCGGCCCTTGCCAGCCCGCAGTAACGGGGCCTCAAGGCCGCCATTCTTTGTCATTAGAAGGAGGCCGTTTCCCGCCCCGAGAGAAGGCTTCTCCGGGGTGCACCTAGGGTCTGGGAGGCCTGAAGCTCAGCCTTTTGGTGGGGATGGAGGAATGGGGCTGGCACTTTAAGAAAAAGATTTCAAAATTCCGAATGCAAAATTGTCGGGGAGCCTCCTCGGGCCTGGCTCGGAACCTGGGGAGCGCCGGTGTATCTGCTCCAGGGGCTGCGGCTGGCACTCCAGGTCCCCGAGCCCTGCTTTTAGGAGGACGCGGGGATGTCCAGAGACGACTCCTCTCCCGCTGTGCGGCTCCTTTGTCTTCTAGGCTTTCGTCACGAGTAGAACGCTGGGCCAGCGGATTCCAGCGGGCACGTTAGATGTAAACTAAGGCTTTTCTGTGGACCAGATTCCAGTCAAACGCAGTTTCTGTAGACCTGTGTTGTCGATTGTAATGGCATTTGCCTGGGATGCACCACCTTTGGTGGGGTCAGACTATGCATTACATGTCCTGTCGCTTCTTTGTGGGTTTGCTAGCCCCTTGGAGAATGCCTGCCTGTGTTTACTCGGTGTTCTGGAAGATTGCTTTGCACAATGCTACTCGCATGAAAGGACATTATTAAAAGTAAATTATTTTTTGTTTGCATGGGAGCCCTAGATACTTGAAAGCAAGTGAAAGATGTTCAGAATGTAATCAAATTATTTTTTTTAATTTGAGGCTTGAATTAAGCCTATTCGAGTTTCCTATCCCTCCTCTTTCTGTATACGTATGTATGTAGATTACTCTCCACCAGTGTAACGTTTTAATGAATATCTTATTGGAATGACTACGTAGTCGCTATTTCAAAACATTGACCTCCTCATATGGCAAAACAATATTTCAGCACTCAGATTTGGTTCTAAAATTTACTTTTAGCTACAAAATTACTTAAAAACAAGCCAAAACCTTATATAGCTCTTGTTAAAGGTTGAGTAACTGGGATAATAAGGATGAAAAAGAGAAAAATGAAGCAGGACTCCATTTCAAAGAGATGTAGTCTATGTTCCCAGCTTCAGAGTAAGAAACTACTAGATGATAGTTTACACTTATTTATATGTAATATGGCTTTAATTTAGTATTTTATAAAGATCTCTATATAATTGTTTTCCTCTGTTCTGTGAATTTATATTTATGACTTGGTTTTGTAAACAAGATGGAATGAATGAAATGTATGCCACGAAGATTCAAAACTGCAGTTTTCTGTTGCCAGAATTCCAGTGGTGGACTTGTGAAGGAATTCCCTTTGGACTAGGTCCACTGTAGGTGATACCCAGGACTAATGTTGGTACCTTAATTGCATTGTTTCCCATAGGGCTATATGCTTCCTTTAAAATTGGCCCAGTGCCAGTGGCAAATCACTCTCAAATGTGACCCTCATCAAAGATTTTGGTCATATTTTAAAATTATTAGTTTTCTGTATACATTTTAGTGCTATAGCCTGCCATTCCAAATTAGACTTGCTTTTAGTATATCATTTAACACTGTTGATCTATAATTCATTACCTGTGCACGCAAGGGGAGACAGTGAATTGTACACTGGTAAACTACTTGGTGAAACCATGCTTTGTATTTTTAAGGTGTATAATTATATTTAAAATCAAGCAAGGCTTAATTTTGTGCCTGATTTTCTTCTTTGAAAATGGATTTATCTGGAGGTTGCAGTTGATGTTTTGATATTAATATGTTTGCTGCTGCCACCAAGAGCTTTGTCAAGCAAGTTGGAGATGGAGGGAGATTAGTTCCTGTTCCAAGCCTCAGTGAAGCTGACAAATATCAACCTTTAAGTCTGGTGGTAAAAAAGAAGCGATGCTTTCTGTTTCCTAGATGTAAATTTACTTCAACACCATTTACACTGAAAGATATTCTGCTAGGAGACAGAGAAATTGCAGCTGGTAAGTTTAAATGTTTGAGAGTGACTACTCATTCAGCTGTATTATTGGTAACCTAAACATATGGTATGTGTATATATATAGATATATATACATATACCATTTATATTGGTAATATGTATACATTGTCAATAATAGCAACTATTATTATGATAGTAGTAATAGTAGGATTAACATTAAGATTAATATTAACAATGTCTAAAGTTTATATGGTATCAAATCTCTTATTGGTCAAATAATTTACAAATCTATCAATTATTTTATAAATTAACCAAATCAACTTAGAATATGATATTTATTTATAAAATGGGATATCATTTGGGCAGCTTACCTATCTCACGTGGTCAAATAAGATGAAAGTAATTTTTATTTTATGATTCAGTTATAATTGGTACACAAATGTATTTGAAGGCTAGATTATGAAATAAATTAATATTTGACAAGTTATTGCTTATAAACACTTGTTTTTCTTTAAACCACATAATGGGTCTTCATACTTAAGATGTTTTGTTGGCTGCACAGAAAATTTGAGTTCATTTTAACAATTCTGGCTATTTCTTTTTGTTGTATGAGTAATTGAATTGCCATTTTTATTCTTGGTTTGAAATGTTGCCTTTTTCTAACATTTGGGTACTCAAGTCTTCAATGGTAAATTAATGTGTTATTATATATAATCTGCTTAAGTTGAATTCAAGACATTTAAAAAACACTAAGTTCCTTCTTGTAAAGGTATTTCATCTTATCAATTACTGAATTATGAAGATGAATCAGATGTTTCGTTGTATGGAAGGCGAGGCAACCATATTGTAAATGATGTTGGGATTAATGTTGCTGGAACAGATTCCATTGCAGTAAAAGCTTCATTTGGCGTAGTAACCAAACATGAAGTGGAAATATCAACATTACTCAAAGAAATCAGTACACGGTCAGTATAATAATCCTGATATACTTCAGTGTTTTCATTAAATATTTTAACTATATAAACTTCATTACAAAGAACGCTTAAAACATTGAGATTGTATTTTACTAGTGTAATTTGCTTCAAATACTCAAATTAGTAGTATATTCAAACTTCGGATAAGTGTAGATATCCAAAATCATTTGGCTTAAAATTTTTAATTGTTGCACAAAATCACTTTGGCTCTGCACACATTTGCTAAATTATTAGATTAAAATAATACAGGAATCTGTTTGCACAAATATACTAAATGTCTCCTCCAACAGACTCTCAACAGATAGAATAAGATATTCTATATGGGCATGTTTTAAGAAAATATTAATAGAAAGGAGAGGCAGATTATTGAATTTCTTTTGGGCGTGTTTTCTGATTTGTATTAGGCCTGCCTTGATTTACTTTTAGTTAAGGTGAATCATGAATGAATAACATATGAAAGCAAAAGATGTACCTGGTTATATATAATTAGATGTTAAAGTCTTGTGAATGTATCTTCTTTATTTTAGAAAAATTGACTTTGACCACAGCTTGATCCGTCAGTCAAGGAATAGCAGAAAGGCAGTATTGTGCGTGGTCATGGAAAGCATTCGAACCACACGGCAGTGCTCACTGTCTGTGCATGCTGGAATTCGTGGGGAAGCAATGCGGGTAAACCACACTTATTAGGCTTCTCTTAATAAAATGCTGCCATGGGAATTTTTAAAAAGTACTCAGTTTCTAATGAGACTTGTGTATTTTGTGAAATGTTGAGATGAAAGACCTGCAATTGTATAGGATTTTGCATAGTAATGTCTTTGTTTCAGAATATGAAAAAAATCCAAGAAAACTTGAATTCTAAACAGGTATAATATAATGCAAACACTAATCGTATTGAAATAATAAAAAATAAAAAAAATAAAAGGGCATGAACAAAAATACCCAAAAAAGAAAGCACTAATTCTTTTTTTTTTTTTTTTTTTTTTGAGACAGAGTCTCACTGTGTTGCCCGGGCTAGAGTGCCATGGCGTTAGCTTAGCTCACAGCAACCTCAAAATCCTGGGCTCAAGCGATCCTCCTGCCGCAGCCTCCCAAGTAGCTGGGACTACAGGCATGCGCCACCATGCCCGGCTAATTTTTTCTATATATTTTTAGTTGTCTGATTAATTTTTTCTGTCTTTAGTAGAGACAGGGTCTCACTCTTGCTCAGGCTGGTTTCGAACTCCTGAGCTCAAACAATCCGCCCACCTCGGCCTCCCAGAGAGCTAGGATTACAGGTGTGAGCCATCGCACCCAGCCATGAAACCACTAATTCTTGTGAAATAATATACGTACTGGAATCTGGAATCCCTCCTATTACTATTTAAGTGCTTTTTTTTTTTTTTTTTTGGTGGAGACAGAGTCTTGCTCTGTCACTCCAACTAGAGTGCAGTGGTATCATCATAGCTCACTGCAATTTCAAACTTCTGGGCTTAAGCAATCCTCCTGCCTCAGCCTCCCACAGTGCTAGGATTACAGGTAGGAGCCACCACGCCCTGCCTAAGTGCTATTTTAAGAATAAAAATTGAGTACTTAGATTGTATTTTTAAGTATAGTTTATACTTTGAATTTTTAAAAGTTGAATTTATATTTTTATATTAAAATAATTGTTCTAGGCCAGGTGCGGTGGCTCACCCTTATGATCACTTTGGGAGGCTGAGGAGTTCAAGACCAGCCTGAGCTGCAGAACGAGACCCTGTCTCTATTTAAATTAAAAAAAATCCAGAAAATAAAACAGTAAACAAGGCCACGCCTGGTGGCTCACGCCTGTAATTCTAGGACTCTGGGAAGCTGAGGTGGGAGGATCACTTGAGCTCAGGAGTTTGAGACGAGACCAGCTTGAGCAAGAGCGAGACCCCATCTCTACTAAAAAAATAGAAAGAAATTAGCTGGACAACTAAAAATAGAAAAAAATTATCTGGGCATGGTGGCGCATGCCTGTAGTTCCAGCTACTTGGGAGGCTGAGGCAGAAGGATTGCTTGAGCCCAGGAGTTTGAGGTTGCTGTGAGCTAGGCTGACGCCACAGCACTCTAGCCTAGGCAACAGAGTGAGAGTCTCAAAAAAAAAAAAAAAATAGTAAACAAAATGATTTTTCTAAGTTAATATTATTAATGGCCAAACATGCTTTATTCAATGTTGGTTAAATCCTTTAAAAAATATTAGAAAATTATTTGTGTTTAATTTTCAGCTGAATTATGATGTGTATTCTGTCATTCAGTGACACCTAATAATGACTTGATGGGATTAAAACCAATTGTTAGAAAGATAGGGTTCAATGAAAATCTTTTCAAATCTATACAAATAAAAGTTCTGTCCGGTACCTGTATTCAGCTGCCTGCCAAATTCTGATTAACACTGGATCATTTTTGAGACACAAACTGAAATATTTACTCGATTGTTGGTGATAGCTTTGGAAAGCTGCTCAAAACTCTGGGGGTTTTGGAACAGTAGACAAGCTAGGCTGAAAACTTCAGCTCTAGCGCACACTTAAATACAGTTGCTTTCTAAGATTTGCAGTTGAAAGAAAAAGCCTTCTACTCCAGAGAGCATTACTGTTGTGGTAGCACCAATCATTGGCTCCAATACCAAAGTGGAAAAAGTGGAGAGAAATTTCCTAGAGGAAATTTCTGAGTCCCCATTGACCACTAGATCTCTGCTATGAACACTTTAGTTCAAACAGTGTTAAGTCTTTACTTGGGGAAGTTTTGTTTTGTTTTGGTAGGATTGTAGGGGATATTTTGTTTCTCTAAAAAGCTACCCTTGTATGTTATGTTCCTTAATAATGTTTTATTTATTTAATATAGTTTCATTTTATGGATGAACAGAATCCCAGGGGAAGGGACAAAGCTATTGTTTTCCCAGCACATACAACCATAGCTTTCAGTGTTTTTGAACTCTTCATTTACCTGGATGGTGCCTTTGGTGAGTGAATGATCTGCATGAAACACAGATGATTATAGTTTTAAGAATAGAAAACTTTTCTCTCTCTCTCTCTCTCTTTCAGTGTCTGATAATTAAAGAAGAGTGATGCTCTCAGCAGTGTCAATCTTATGCTTGAGTGAGGTAGCTGGAAAGGCCCTCCCTTCCCTAACTTATCTAGTACCTCTTTTCTGCTTCGCAATGAAGGCTGTAGACTCCTTACTACCCCACTTTCAATTATAGGATGAGAGCTAAAATGCAATCCACTGACAAAGTATTCCTTGGCTTACTTGGGGAGATAATCAATAACCCTCTTATAGGTAGTTTTTGGAAAATAGAGGAGTAGGTAGACAGTAAGATACCTGAAGTGTCAGGGTGCCCAACCAGGGCGCCCAATGACAATTTTTCTCACTTCAGTTTTACCTATCGCAGACCCAGCTTCCCTCCACGCTCCCTCTAACAAAGAACTTTAAAAGTACAAATACTTCCTCCAAAATTGTCATCTTTGTATAAAACCTCAGTTTGGAGGTATTATACAGCTCACTTTAGATTTCTCCGTTTTACAGGTCTTTAAGGTTAGTTGGCCAACTGGCACAAGTCCAGGTGTAGCCCAAAGGATCAAGCAAGGGGGCCCCCTAGCTATGGTAATTTAATAACATTTTTAGACTCGTTTTTGTTTATTTCTGCAATTCTGTGGGAGGAGTGAATAGGGAGTCCAGAAACAAAACAAAATTGTACACTAAGTAAATTCTATTTGGAATACTTCAGGTATAAGTTATATTGGTTGTTGGGAGGAATATACACTGATATAACTGATATGTCCATCAAAATTGAAAATGTACATATACTTTGGCCTTACACTTCTAGAAATTTATCCTACAGATATACTTACACATATATGAAATGATATGAGTACAAGGATATTCAGTTCTTAATAGCAAAAGATTGGAAACAACCTTAAGGATACTAATTAAATCACGGTACATCCTTACAAAAGACTACTATGAAGCCGTTAAGAATGAGGATAGGTCCTGGCATGGAATAATTTCTAAGGGATATTTTAAAGACATGTGTATAGTATGTGACTCTTTGAGCCTAAAGAATTTTATATACGTACACACATATATAATCTATAGATATTCCTTTATGCTTGTAAAATATATGGAGTATTTCTGGAAGAATACATTAAAAATTTAACAGGATTGCCTTTAAGGTGAAAGACTGTGGCTGGGTTCAGGGTGGGCTAGACATTTGTCACTGTATCCTCTTTTTGTACTCTTTGAATTTTGTACCATGTAAACATTACTTTTTCTAAAAATTATAAAATTGAACCTAAAAAAATAAAATGAATAGTTTGTACCAGAATTCATCACCCCATAAAACACCCTGTGAAATATGAATCATTCAACTTATAACAACTTCTAAAAATTTTTTTGTAGACCTTTGTGTCACTTCAGTGTCAAAAGGAGGATTTGAAAGGGAAGAAACAGCAACGTTTGCACTGCTCTACAGATTGAGAAACATACTATTTGAAAGAAGTATGTCCACTATAGAGTATTTCAAATGTATTTTTTTCTTTCTGGATTAACACATGAGGTTATCTATTCTGTCATCCCATCTGTTAAGGAAAAATTTAAATTTAAAAGCCTCATCATTTCGTGATGGTTTAGATTCACATATTTATAAATACAATTGGGTTATGTATTTTTTATTTTGACTGTTAACACGTTTGTTTTTGTCATTTTAGATAGAAGAGTGATGGATGCCATTTCTCGTTCACAGCTTTACTTGGATGATCTCTTTTCTGACTACTACGACAAACCTCTCAGCATGACTGATATTTCACTCAAAGAAGGAACGCATATCCGAGTTAACTTACTTAATCACAACATTCCAAAAGGGCCTTGCATACTCTGCGGAATGGGGAACTTTAAAAGGGAGACGGTTTATGGGTGCTTTCAATGTTCTGTTGATGGACAGAAGTATGTGAGACTTCATGCAGTTCCTTGTTTTGATGTTTGGCACAAAAGAATGAAATAAAATGAAAAATTAATATATTTGCTAGTGTTTTAGATGCAGTTGTGCCACAAACCTTCCCTAAATTATCTAGGTTTGCTTTAATTAAAGAGGGAGAAGAGGGTAGGGCCAGTGGCTCATACCTATAATCCTAGCTCTCTGGGAGGCTAAGGTGGGAGGATCGCTTGAGCTCAGGAGTTCAAAAATGAGCCTGAGCAAGAGTGAGACACCATCTCTACTAAAAATAGAAAAAATTAGCCAGGTGTGGTGGCATGCACCTGTAGTCCCAGCTACTCAGGAGGCTGAGGCAGGAGGATTGCTTGAGCCCAGGAATTTGAGGTTGCTGTGAGCTAGGCTGACACCATGGCATTTTAGCCCAGGCAACAGAGGGAGACTCTGGGGAGAAAAAAAAAAAAAATAGAAAAAAAAAGAAGTTAACTTGTCTGATTATCATATTCCCCATCTATAAATTGGAGATGATGACAATAGTGTCTGTCTCATAAATTGTCATGGAGATTACCAACATTGTTTATATCACAAAAGGTTTAAATATGAAATTTAGATGTTCTTTCATAAATTTGCCAGTCACTTTAGAATCACTTTTGGGATTTGGATTTAGTCTATTGTTTTAGATAATTTTTTAAATAATTAAGAGGTTTTTCTAAATATCTGTTTTTAATCAACTTTTAATTCAACATTTAAGGACAAGAGTGCATAAGTGGCAACTTTATGCAGTTTTAACTATTGCCCTAGGTCTGGTAAAATGAGAAAAATGTGTTAATAATTTAACATAATCCTAAATATTTAATTGCAGTATCAAATTAAAAGCACACTGAGCTCAGCATGGGGTTCTATGTACACAATAGGGTAACAGATAGTAGTAATGGGCTGCCATTCTATGATGTACATATGCTTGCTAGTTTTTATCTTCATAAAACTCACTACTGTCATTGTAAAGTTAAGGCAGATAGGACACGTCTATTTCTTCTTTGAAAATGTTTAAAACATTTAACATATTTAGTTCTGAAAGATCTTTTTCATCTACTCTAAGACATCTGAATTTTTCATACACAAACAACTTAAGCTATTAATTTACTATCTACCTTTATTAAAACAATAGCAAAAAGAATAATATGTAAAAAGTCCAGAACTCAAAATGTCATCACAGCCCTCATTGCTAAGTATATGCATATGAAGGCATAAAGTAATCATGTAGATACAAAATACTTGTATACTATGCATGTAGAATGATTAAAAAATTTTTAATTATGTGAATGTGAAAGTTTCAGAGTAAATCTCTATTCATTTAACATCATCTATAATTTTTTAAGACAAGTTTAAAAGCACTTTGCATGAAAAAAATGAGACAAAGTACAGAATTATAAAGTTTAGATTCCAGGATAATTTCCACATATATTTTACTGTATTTTTTGGAGCAGAGTATATTATTCAAAGCAAATATGAGTATACTGAACAAATAAAAGGGCTCTAGTGACTTCTTAAATATGGATATAGAGAATGGGGGCAGTTTCCAAACCAAAATATAAGAATATTGAATTATCAATTTAGTTTACTTCAATTGAGCAGGTTTTTCTGAGGGAGGTAAAGGCTGAAAGAGTTGAAGATTAAGCAAGTGAGAAAGCGTTAGAAAATTTGAGTATAGAAATGAAAAAACACTGGGAGGAAATAAAAGATAGTAAAGATTTTTGTTTTATGAGGTGCTAAATTCTGTGCTATGCATGTGTGATATCTACTAATCTGGTGGTTTTTGTGTTACCTCTGTACTTTTCAGTATATACCTAAAGAGGTTAAAAGATGAACAATGGTTTGGAAAGAGCAAGTTTCGGAAAACAGAAAAAGCTTTGTTTGTTTAGAACTCACTTATTTTGAACAGAACGTTTTACTGCGTGTCCATACTTTCCTACATAGGCAGTATGTGGAATCTTTTATGTTCCAGTAAATATGTGTGCTGTTGCTTTGGTACCGACGTGATCTTCTATAGCATCTCCTAGCCACTGTTCTCAACAAGTTGCATCACATCATGATTTGACCATGACACAAAATGGCCATGGTACTGTATATCCGCATTTGTAGCAAAAATAAATTTTATACATTTATCAAAATTTGATGACATACCAGTTTGTAAGGATCATCATTAAAGAAAAAAATGATGTGAAATGACATGACACAAAGAAAGAGATACCTAGAGAAAGGGACCTGGAAACTAAGAAATTCCATGGCATCAATTTAAAACTATCAAGATAAAAATTTAGGGATGGTAGATACCTTATACAAGCCTACAAGAAGAGGAATGGCACATTTATAAAAAATATGAAGGAGTAAAGACCCATAGCAGTATACACTTCATGCCTGCTCTAGGATAAAATGCAAAAAGTCTTTGGTCAAATGTCTTTAGACATTCCCACTGGAACGAATACCCAAAGCTTGCACCAAAGAGTGCAGAGACTGTTGAGGTTCTCTGTGGGATAGAGATATACAACCAACATCTTCCTGTATGCATATGAAGACTCTTCAGTCCTGTCATTTTTATATTCTACTATCCATAATGCTGTGAAATGTATAAACAAATGAAATGTTAATTCTTGGGTCTCTACTGGATAGTTTAATAATATGGGGCATTTTAACATTTAAAATATTAACCGGCTATTTACATGTTTATACATACTGTTAAGGTTAGAGTTGGGAAGAGCTTGAAGTTTTTTGACATACTGTACATATCTTTCTATATCCTGAAGGGGGACAATTGCCTGCTGGGACACAGAGGCCTATTTTATGGTGCTGCAATTCATGTTCACAGGATAAAACAATTCAAAACATAATCATACCTTTACTTAAAGTTAAATATGCAAAACAGCCTCACATTTATTATACCAAAATTACATGTATTGAGGGGATCAAAATATCTTCTCACCGGGGAAAAATAGAAAACACAATTTGGGAAAAACCTTTGTTTTATATATAAAGTACAGTATGTAGCTAAAAAAATAGAAATAAAACTGTAGCTATAAAAATTTGCTACAGTTCATCATGTTGGTATACGTTGTATTCCTTGGGAGAAATGAAGCCATCACCATCATGGTCATTCTTCTTAAAAATATCTTCTAAAACTGCCTCTTGATATGACTTGTCACGTGGCTTCTCATCTTTTTCAAATTCCCTTTTCAAGTACAGACTTATCTAGAGGGCCAAAATAACATTTTTTAATAAAAAGTTATCACAATAAATTTCCAGTAACTTTGAGCTATGTTTACAATAATGAAACGCATACCCAAGACGACTTTAAGTGATACAAAATTTTTAAAAGCTAACTGAAGTGTTTTTTTTTTTTTAAACATTTGAGGCAATTTTCTGGAGAAACAGATTTTCAAATTAGCTTCCCCTGAGGTTATAGATAGTTAGTAGTACATACTCAAAGATTAGCATTTGAAGTGAATTTTGTTGAAACTAAATGCTTTCCAATAATGTACACTGTTCACATTATCAAAGGAAAATCACTCTTAAGGATTTCCATTAGTAAATAAAATCTAAATTGGCATTTTTATAATCTCTAAAAGTAATGGTTATATAATCAACAAAACCCAACCATGGGTTCTGAAATTTTAAAAATTAAAAAAATTTTTTCTATCCTTCTCTCTCTCTCTCCCCCAAATCTACATAACTATGACAATCTCTCAAATAATAATGTCAAAGAACAGATATTCTGAAGTATTCCCTGTTTCTCTACACAACAGGAAATTTCTCTACACAAACACACATTGAAAGCATTGTCTGCTGTAGTAGCCACTAGCTACATGTGATTACTGAGCACTTGAAATGTGGCTAGATCAAACTGAGATATGTTACTGTTCTATAAATATGAACAACAAATTTTGAGACTTAAAAAGAATATTGATAATTTTTATATTCATTTCACGAAGTAATATTTTAGATATATGAAGTTAAGATATATCATTAAAATTAATTTCACCTATGTCTTTACTTTTTAAGATGTGGCTACTAAAAAAATTAAAATTATATATGTGACTCAATTATGTTTCCATTGGAAAGTGCTAATCTATATAACTAAAGAAAGCTACACACAATGATTTGGAAAGAATGTTCAGCAAGGCTAGCATTGTACAGTTGAGTATTTTTGTTCTTTTTTTTATTTTCTTTTTTTTTTTTGAGACAGAGTCTCACTTTCTTGCCTGGGGCGAGTGCCGTGGCATCAGCCTAGCTCACAGCAACCTCAAACTCCTGGGCTCAAGCGATCCTACTGTCTCAGCCTCCCAAGTAGCTGGGACTACAGGCATGTGCCACCATGCCCGGCTAATTTTTGCTATATGTATTTTTAGCTG
>CAUYSK010068123.1:0-11172 GCA_963575035.1 Avahi laniger | reverse complement strand
TCAAATCACCATAAAACGAATGGTCCAGAGCAACAGCAAATTTAGTATCTTACAGTTCTGGAGGTCAGAAGTCCTGAGGTCAGGGTGTGGCAGGGCTGTTCCTCTCTGGAGACTCGAGGGGACAGTCTGTTTCCTTGCCTTCGGCCCCGACTTCTTAGCTTCTGCCCCTTCCTCCATCCTCCCAGCCAGCAGCGTGGCACCTGCAACTCTCACTCTCTCTCCCCGTCTCTGCTGTCATCGTCCCCTCTCCTGCTCTGACCGTCCTTCCTCCCTCTTGGAGGGACCCTTGGGATTACGCTGTGCCCGCCTGGGTGAGCCAGGGTAATCTCCCCATCGCAGGGTCTGCACGTAATCACATCTGCAAAATTCCTTTTGCCAAGTAAAGAAACAGTCACAGGTTCCAGGGATTAGAATCAGGACATATTTGGGAGCCCAGCCAATATTCTGCCTTCCACACTGGTGATGGTGACTTAAAAAAGGTGGGGGGCCTGGGAGGACATCTTCCGGTGGCTCTTTGGAACTCATTGTTTAAGATATTTGTAACGAAGGCCTAAACAGCAGTGGCTAAACAAGATTAAATCTCTCTCTCTCTCTCTCTCTCTCTCTCTCTCTGTCTCTGTCTCTCTCTCTCTGTCTCTTGGAATGGGTCCAATTTCTGTTTGTCTGGAATATGTAAGATATAAGCACTTTCCCCATTTGACTCATGTTTCCTTATTTTAAGAAGAAAACACACAGTGATGTGTCTTTTTAGTGTATGATCTGGTACTATGGAATCTAATGTTCGGTATATCTTATTCTCAAATGGGTGCTATTGTATCTTGGTCATATTATACAGTTTTCCTCCAACTATTTCCCTTTCAAAAAAGTTGCCTAATCTCTCTGCCTCCAACATCCTACTCCAAACTGGTGTCTGCCCATGTTGATCCTCTAAAATAACTTTTGCTGCCATGACCTGCATGTTATTGGCACCAATCGACATGTTTTAGTCCTCATCTTTATATCATCTCTCAGAAGCATTCAACAGTAATAACCATTTATTACTTCTACTAACACTAACAACCTTTAGATTCCAGGATACCATATTATCCTACCTCCAACCTCTCTGGATGCTTCTCAGTCTCTTTGGCCACCCATCAATCTCTGGGCAATCATTGGAAGTTGGATTCCATGAGAATCTCTATACTCTTTCTAGGTGATCTCATCCATACTGATAGTTTTAATTACCAGCTAAACACTGGGAACTCATAGATTTGCATCTTTGGGTTCTCCTCTCTGTTCCTAACCCTACTATTATATATATCTTCTTTTGATTGTTCAAATGCATCTCCAACTCCACATATAATGAATAAATTTAGGACCTCTACTCTGCAAACCTAGTTGTCTTCTGTGTCTCTGTGGCTTACACCACTATTCATCCTTGACTCCTTTCTTCCACCACACCCCACCCCATCCAACCCATCCATAAATCCTGTTGATTTTCCTCTTTACAGTGCTTGAATCCATCCATGTCTCTCCATCTCCATTGCTACCCACTTAGCCAACACTAGCTCCTATCAGTTCTCAATTGGACTCCAAACAACAGCCTCCTGAGTAGTCTGTTGCATCCATTCCTGTCCCTCCTGCAACCCCAGTATACCCTCCACTTACTGAAGTCAGAGAAATTTGTCACTCACCAGCTTAAAGCTCTGATGAATTACTGGTACTTGTAGACTAAAAAACAAGATTCTGAAGATATCCAACAAGGTCCTGTTGATCTAGACCCTGTCTACCTTTACAACTTCAACTTTCTCTACCATTCCCCTCATTCTCTGTACTGTGATCACACTCACCTTCTTTCAGTCTGTGCTCTGTTCCTTTCTGTCTCAGGGTTTTCACACATATTCTTCCATCTGTTTGTATTTCCTACTCCTTATTCTACATAACATCTCCTTATTTTCAGATCTTATCTCAAATCACACTTCTTCAGAAAAAAGCTCTCCTTGACTCCCTAGTAGATAAGTTTGTCTGCCTGTCTTATGTGTTGTGTATTTTCCAAGATGGTTGTAACAATATCTCCCATCCATTATGCTCTTCTTATAATGTGACATTGATACTCTTCCTATAGAGGAGGCTCTATATCCTCTCCTCTTGAATCAAGGTGGCTCTGTGACTATGTCAGAAGTGACACTGCATGACTTCCAAAGTTAGGTCATAAGAGGTGATGCAGCTTTTGCCTGGTCTTTTTTTTTTTAAGTTGCTCACATTTGGAAGCCAGTAATTGCACTGTGAAGAAGCTACATGGAGGGGTCACTGAGGTCCCGGTCAACAGCTAGCATCGACCACCAGACACAAGACTGAGGAAGGCTTTAAGACTACTCTACCCCCAGGCCCTGTGCAACTGCAGCTTCATGAGAGATCCTAAGTGAGAACTGCCCAGCTAAGCTAGGATAACCCTTAGACCAGTGAGAGATAATAATAAATGAAATTATTTCTCACAGTTCTGAAGGCTGGGAAGTCTAAGATCAAGACTCCAGCAGATTCAGTGTCTGGTGAGGGCTCACTTCCTGGATCATAGATGGCAACTTATTGTTGCTTTCTGATATGGTGGAAGAAGCAAGAGGTCTCTCTCAGGGTCTCTTTTATAAGGCCACTAATTCCACCATGATAGCTCTACTCTCATGACCTAAATTACCTCCCAAAGGCCTCATCTCTTAATACTGCCATCACCTTGGGATTTAAGATTTCAGCATATGAATTTGGGGAGAACACAAACATTCAGACTATAGCAACAGGGAGTGTGGAATCCTTGAATGCCAGTGGTCTCTGGTAAATTCTTGAAGCATTCCACGTAAAAACAATTGGAGTGAAGAAACCCTGTGGTGTAACTCTTGGTATTTCCAAAGTGCCTCTGCGCATGACCAACAAATATTTGATGAATGAATGTAGAACCTTGGGCTTCCTAACCTCCAGAACTGTGAAAAATAAACTTCTGTTGCTTACAAACTACCCAGGTTATGGTATTTTGTTAATAACAGCAAAATGGACTAAGATACGTGTGTTTAATTTTTTGTGAGAAATTATTGAGGCATTTATTTGAATCTTAAAGTTTTTGATACTTAGCTGCTGAGTGAATTGTGCTGCTTTGACTCTCCAGCATCTACATCTCAATGGAAATTTGTTTTCTATCTGTTCTTAAAGTAATTGAACCTCTGTGTCTTTGTGGCAATTAACTTGTAGTATGGTCACATCCAGGAATCACTTGACTCTGCTGAAATGTGATTAAGGAAAAGTCCGAGAACACATATAGAAATAGCTACATTTAATGTCTCAGTGGTTTTGAAGGCCTTTGTAAATGCCAAGCATCTTCTGGGTGATGCTGGGTGTGATATTGTCAATGAGAAGTCAAAGTGAGCTAGAGAGGTCAGGAAAGGCATTATGGAGGAGGTGAGATTTATGGCAGATTTTGGAGAATAAAAGCAGAAGGCTATATTATATCTAGAAGAGTTTTTCCTTCATTTTCCTATAGAATTTTTATGGTTTCATGCCTTGGATCTAAGTCTTTTATCCATCTTGAATTAATTTTTGTGAGTGGTGAGAGATAGGGGCCTGTTTCATTCTTCTGCATGTGGCTATTCAATTTTCCCAGCTCCATTTACTGAATAGGGCTTCTTTTCCCCAGTGTGTGTTGTTGTCTACTTTGTCAAAGATCAGTTGGTTGTATGTGGATGGTTTTATGTCTGGGTTCTCTGTTCTGTGCCATTGGTCTGTGTCTCTATTAAATTGGAACTAAATGATGAGCACACACATGCACAGAGGGAAGTAAAACTCAGTGGAAAACAACCAGGGAAGAGGCGGGAGGAGAGGAGGGGAATAAACCAACCCAATGGATACTATGCACACTATTTGGGTGATGGGCACACCTATAGTCAGCACTCAAGCATTACAAAAACGATCCATGTAACCTAAAACATTAGTACCCCCTTAATATTTTGAAATTAAAAAAAAAAGCAGAGGAGCAATGTGAGCAGAAACATGGAAATAGGCATGTGCAATGTAATGAGATGGAGCAGAACACTTATGTAGGGGAACAATGAGAGAGGCAGCTGGAAAGGAAAATTGAAGCCAAGTTACCTGGGTCTTTGAAGAGCAGGCTGAAATCTACTTGATCTTGTGGCTTAGAACCTATGAATCAGTGATTCTCCAGTAGCATGCAATGTGTCCTCCTGGGTTGTCAAAAACATATGCTTCTGAAGAGCCTAATTTGCACCATCCTACCTGGGGTACTTTTCTCCTTTCCTGCTTTTCCAGGATCACTTCTACAGTGAAATAGTGAACAACAAGCACTTGCAACTGATGAGCATGTGTTGTTTCTCTGGGTGGGTTGGAGCAAGAAGAAAATAAAATAAAAAAATTGAAATTATCTATAGTATGATCTGTGGGTATCGATTTTTTTAAGTGATATGACTAAAGCAGTCTCAAAAGAAGATGACCGTGGCAGTGGGTGCAATAAGTAAGAAGAAGGGAAATCTGAAGGCAGGAAGTTGATGCTTCATACACTGTTGGTTGCCAACCCAACATCGATTGCCTGTTTTTTCACTGCTAGAAGAGCCCCATTTTTGTTCAGTTCCCACTCCTTCTCCACAAGAATTAGGGGAGTTTGACCTCATCACCACCTCTAGGGAAAAATTATGTGTGGTGTATAATTTAAGCCAATTATGACAGTCGTGTTCCCCCTACCAAGAATCCGTTTGGGAGTGTGCATGTGGTACACTAAGACACTGAAATGTGAGGGGACACCTGCAAAAGGTTTCTTCACCTCTCGTTGCAGATCAGGTTTCCTGAAAAGCAGACTCTGAGATGGCAATGAGCATGCAGGAAGTTCATGAAGGAGTGAACTTGGGATTGAAACCTGTGGGAGGAAAGAGAAAGCAGCAGGAGGGAGTGAGGGAGAAGTTCAGCTGTGATGTAGTTTCAGTGAAGTCCTCAGCCAACCCAACAAGAAACTCTAAAGATGATGATCCTGTAGAGTTCTTCTGAGTTTGGGTGAGGAAGCTGCTCCTTTATATGCTTGTGACGAACAGAAATTGGATATCAGCTGCACCCAGAAAGGGAACATGAACTTGGGGAAGGCAGGTATCTTCAGCAAAAGGCATTTCCAGAAAGGGCTGACAGCCACAGCCTCTCTGATAGAAACACTCCCAGCAGCTGGGAGAATAAGTCCTTCAATCCTAATGGGAGATATAGGTAGTACATTGCAGTATCCACTATATTCCCAAAGTAATCATATAGACAGGAGAAAGTCCCTCTTTTTCCACTGGTATTATGTATGGATGTATGCCTGGAATGCGATAGCCATTTCACAACCAGGCTGAGACTGCAGTCAACACAGAAAATGGGGAGAATAAAGAAAACTGCATGAGAAATAGAACTGGAACTCGTATCCACAGTGCCTGGAGCCTACCTAGAGTTCTGGACTCTTTCATATAGGATGTAATAAATGTCCTTACTGTTTGCATCAGTTGAGTTAGGCTTTTCTCTTCAACATATGAGGTACTGTTGTGACTTTTTTAAATAGTAGTCAAAACATTGCTTGTTTTGGAATGGCCAAATAAATTAAATGATGGAACCAATATACTGGTAAATATTTTAAGTGATTGATATGGTAGATATGCATTTTGTGGTAATCCAGCCCAAATGGTGCCCTGATTTCATTCTGGGGAACTACCTCCCCCTATTGTGAAAAATTTGATTGCACAAGAAATCCACACAGCTCTCCTTCCAACTATGAAAGCCCAAGGGGTTTCAGGAGGTAGCATCCATCTGATTCTTCCTTACTTCCCCAATATGGTATAAGGCAGTTATCTTTTCTTGGCCATTTGGACCTTGAATTAGAACAAGTGACAGAAGAAATCACAAAATGGTTGTATTTTTAAAATCCCAATAGCAGCACCCTTACTATTCCTATACTGCCTGTTTCCAAGTGCTCTGCCCCTGCCCACCCAAAGCTTCCCTTGTTTTGATTGTTTCCAAACCTTTCTCTTCTGCCTTCCTGTCAACATTGTGTACTCCTGAAGTCCTGCTCACTTTTCCCCAACATTTAGTCTCTCTTTCTTTAATAATGTAACTCCCAAGCTTTAACTAGGCACTTGAATTCCCAGCTTAAGATGACATTCACCCTCCCTTGCAATTGTTTGTGACCATGAGACTAAATTCTAGTCATTGGATGTAAGCAGAAGTAATGTATGCTACCTCCAAGTTGTCTCTCGACAATGAAAGGTTCATGTGCTATCCTGAACCTTTTCCTTCAGTCTTGGTTGGAAAATGATGAGAACTGGGCAGCCATCTTGAACCATGAAAGCCCCATATTGAGGCTTGTAGAGTGGCTTCACTAGCCTTGGACTACACATTTCTGGACTGCGATCTGACTAAGAAACATATACCTTTAATCAGCCACTGAATAGTGGGTCTCTGTTGTAGATCCTTGGCATGTGCCTTGAGTAATATAACTTCCAATAAGTTCTTAATTTATTAACAAACTTATCTGGCATGCCTAATAAGTCAGTGTTAATAATATGAAAATATTAATAAAATCAAAGCTTTAGGGGTTTATAGCTCAAATACTGGTGGACATGAAATATTTAAACAATTCTGCAGCCAAGAGAAGCTGCTGCAGACATTGGAATCTTTATAGTGTAAGACAGGAAGAATCATGGGATTTGTGTTTCCATAAGACTCAGGAACCATTTTCATCTTGGATCCAATCTAGAAATTATTTTTTTCCTGCCAAAGCCTAACTTGGATAAAATTCTCTCCTTCACACATGTGGAGCAGAAGCCATAGGAGGAGAAAACTGAGTTTCCACTGAACTCAGAGAACAGAGCCACAACACAGAGAATGAGATTTTATTTCCAGAGTCATATAATAAAAGCAGTGGGCTTTTGGCAGAGTGTTTGAGGAGCCAAATCAGCCTAGTAATATATAGCTGCAACATCTCAGAACTTCAGAGTAATTTTTGAGCAATTACTCATGTAGAGATAATTTTCAATACATTTTCAGAAAGACACTATGGCACAGACATTTACTGACCACCAAATATGTATGTGCTCCTCTACATTTCCTAGCCTACATGCAATTAGGTGGAACCATGTGGCTGGTTCTGGCTGTGAAAAGTGTGATGTATCATTCGTAGGCGTAAGCGTTTAAGAGCCAACGTGTGTAGTTAAAAGCCAATACAATATTGAATAAAAGTGGCAAGAGTGAACATCCTGATCTTAGGAGGAAAATATTCCATCTTCACTGTTAAGTATAATATTAACTGAAATTCTCTTGAAATGCTCTTTATCAAGTTGAGGAAGTTTCCTTCTGGTCTTATTTTGTTGAAGATTTTTACTGGGAATGGATGTTGAATTTTGTCAAATGCTTTTTCTGCATCTATGAAGATGATTATATAGTTTTTCTTTTTTTTATCTATTAATGAGGTAAATTTATTGAATTTTAAATGTTAAAATTAGTTTGTATTCTTAGGATAAAATCTACTTGGTCATGATGTATTATGCTTTTTATATTATATGTTGCTTGATTCTATCTGATAAAATTTAAAGAATTTTAATTTTGCTGGTGAAATCAGCAAGAAAAGGAAATAAAATATATTAAGATTGGGGAAAAAAGTAAAATTGTCTATTAAAAGATGACATGATTGTATAAAAAATTCAATGGAATCTACAAAGAAGCTGTTAGAACTAATAAATACATTCTCTATACTACATACTACACAAACAATTGGAATTAATTTTTTTAAAATATGCCATTTGCAGTGGCATTAAAAATACAAAAGATTTATGGATAAATCTGGCAAAAGCTGTGCAAGATCTGTATACTAAAAGCAATAAAATATTGTTGAGAGAAATTAAAGTTCATGAATCAGAAGACTTAGTACTTCTAAGATGTCAGTTCTCCCCAAACTAATCTTTACATTCAACTGGGTCCAAATCAAAATCTCAATAGGCTTTTTTGTAGACATTAACAGACTGATTCTACAATGAATATGGAAATACAAGGGACCTAGAGCAGCAAAAACAACTTTGGAAAAGCAAAACAAATACAGAGTAATAACACTACCTGATTTCAAGACTCATTAAAAAGTTACATTAATGAAAACAGTGTGCTGTTCCCATAAAGATAGACAAATGGATCAATTAAACAGAATAAAAGTCCAGATATGAGGTCAATCGATTTCTGACAAAGATACCAAGGCAATGCAGTGGAGGAAGTATAGTCTTTTCAATAAATGATGCTATAACAATTAAGCATCCATTTGTCAATTAAAAAAGAACTTTGATCCATATCTAGAAGAAAACATAGGAGAAAATCCTCGTGACCTTGGGCTAGACAAAGATTTCTTAGATATGCTGTCAAAAGCACAATCCATAAAAGAGGAAAATAATGTTAAGTGAACTTCATTGAAATTAAAAACTTTTCTCTTCAATGGATGGTGTTAGGAGAACTAAAAGACAAGCCACAGATGGAGAGAAAACATTTTTAAATCACATATCCAGCATATATAAATAATTCCCCAAACCAATCATAAGAAAATAAATAGCTCCCCAAAATTTGGAATAGACACTTCACCAAGGTAGATATATGGATGGCAAATCACAGAAAAGATGCTCAACATCATTAGGGAAATTCAAATTAAAACCATAACAAGATTTCACTATATATCTACTAGAATGGCTAAAATTTAAAAGATTGACTATATATACCAAATGTTAGGGAAAATTTGGAGAAACTGAAATTCCTATATCCTGCTGGCAGGAATGTCAAATAGTAGAACCTCTTGGAAAACAGGCAGTTTCTTAGAAAGTTAACCATACACTTAAAATATGACCCAGCTATTCCACTCAGAATAATTATGCTGAGTGAATGAAGCCAGACAAAAGAGAGTACATACTGTGTGATTCCATTTATATAAACTGCAGATAATGTACACATCTATAGTGAGGAAACATGTTAGTGATTTCCTGGGGGAGGGAATGGAGAGGGGTGGAAACAAAGGTTGCAAAGGGGTATAAGCGAACATTTGGGGATGATGGATATGTTCGTTATATTGTATATGGTGATGGTATATACATATGACAAAACTTGTCCAATTGTACACTTTAAATACTGTCGTATTTCAATTTTACCTCAATAAGGCTATTTTTCTAAAATAGAGTAAAGATCGGATTAAGGGTGAGGCCGTCAATAAAATCTCTCACTTGCAAATTACTCAGGGAAAAATGTGATTACGATTATGACCTTGTCTGTTGTCTTCTAGATTCCCTCATTATTAAATTAAGAGAGAAAGAGAAAGATATGGGATTTACAAAACAGCAAAAAATATGCCAAATCTGTTAACTATATTCCCAAAACAGCTATGGGTGTGGCTGCTACATGGAATTGACTACAATCATATTTCAAGACATCTAATAAGTTTTTTATTAAGTTTATTTTTAAGTGTAAAATTCAATGGTTTTAGTATAGTCGCAAAGTTGTATAACCAATACCACTATCTAATTCCAGAACAGTTTCATCACCCCCAAAAGAAACACCATACCAATTAGCAGTTACTTTCCATTCCCTTTTCCTCTCAGCCCCTAGAAAGCACTAATCTACTTTCTGTCTTTATGGATTTGCCTATTCTGGATGTTTCATACAAGTAGCCAAATGGAAGCAAAGGAATATTTGGTGAACAGAAGTGTGGACTATGGCAGAGACATTAACTGATCATTGAATATCTGTGTGTATCCCCACATTTCTAAGTCCCCTTTACAGACAAATGGGGTCATGTACCCCAAGGGCTTGAAGAAGTAACATTTGTCATTTTTGATCCGAAGCATTTTAAAGTCCTTTAGGCTCTTTTTTTCCCTGTCTCAGCAAACATGAAACCCAAGTGTTAAAATGTCAGCATCTCCATTGGCCGGTGTTGCTGAGTGACTATTGACCCACATTGCACTTATACCGTGAGCTTGAAACAAACCTTCGTTGTGTTAAGCCGCTTGCTGGGAGATTTATCTGTTGTCATACTATTAATTGGTTTGTCCATTAGGGTTCGATTAGGAAAGCAGAACACTGTGATACGGAATTTGGAATTTATGGTAAGTATTGATCTTATGTAACTGTGGGAGCTGGTGAGGAACCATATAGAAAGCTGTTGTCTCTGCATATGGTAATGAACCTGGAGTCACTGTAGGGCCAGAAGTCAGAAAGAAAAGTTGGAAATGACGTGGGAGAGAGCAAGGCCAAAGTAGGACCCACAAGGATAAACTGGAAACCATCCCTTACCCATCATCACCAGCTTCGATGATGTGGATGGCCCGCAGAAGTCGATGCCTTTTGTCATGAAGCTGCATATTCATCTGGCTCAGAGTTTAAAGCAGCTGAAGGAGGTCAGGAAGGAACTGAAGGATCTGTAGGCACAGCTACTTACTGTCCCATGTCAAAAAAGTGAGCATTGCCTGGCACCTTATGCTGACCTTCAGAGAATAATGGCTAGTACTTCACCTTTACCTTCCAAATTTTCATGTGGCCAATCATAAAAAATAACTACACAAGAAAGGAAATTCTCGGAAAAATAGTTACGGGTTACTAGGTTGACATATGGAGTCACTCCATGCAGCCTAACTTAATACAGATGCCAATAGAGATGGCAATGTCACATCCAGAAGTGGACTTATCAACAGAACATGAGTAACATGACAAAGTGAATCAAGAAAGGATAAAAATGAAGACAATTCTCTTAGCCACACCTGTCTAAGGATGTTCAACAATTCTTAATGGAGAAAAAAATAAGAAAATTAATGTAGGAAATCAAATAATCACAGTGCTGTACACAATTTAAAGTGTAATGATTAAGAGTTTTGTAGAATTATTTTCCAGATCTGTGAAGAATGATAATGGGATTTTGAAAGAATCTCTTTTCAATAAATGGTGCTGGGAAAACTGGATAGCTACATACAGAAGATTGAAACTGGATCTCTGCTTTCACCTCTCACAAAAATCAATTCAAGACAGATAACAGACTTGAACCTAAGGTATGAAACCTTAAGAATTCTAGAAGAAGATGTTGGCAAGACCCTTTCAGACATCAGCCTAGGCAAAGAATTTATGAAGAAGATGCCCAAAGCAATCACAGCAGCAACAAAAATAAATAAA